>MNPL01028463.1:71409-82480 GCA_002081605.1 Tropilaelaps mercedesae
CTGACACCATTAGATACACCGTTAAACACAGTGGAATAACGCCAAAAAATCATGCTCACTCATTTTTTTGTCCTTTTCAAGAGTGAACTCCAAAAAACTGAAGTCCTGACCATATACTGGCTATATGAACTATTTGTAATGATCGCCCAGTAATAATGTAGTTGTGATAAAACTGAAATCTCTTGCTTATGTACTCTTTCAAATATCTCCTACTTTCTTTTTAGGCAAGCGGTGAGATAATATATGATTCAGTAGAATCGTATAAATTAGGACTCTTAAATTTTAAGCAAGGTTTTAGTTAGCAACGTACATACTGTCTTTAACTGTGTACTATTACTAGTCAACAGCATCGTGCAACATTGCCACATATGCAATATAAATAAACCGCGCTCCGTCATGGTTGTGCAAGTATAGCGCCTACGAACTACTTGCAAACTCCATAGTTACCAAATACCGCGTGCAATTTCTACAAACGTCGTTTCTGTTAAAGTTATGGTTTTGCAGTTACAAGAGACTGTATCGGAGCGTAGCGATCGGAGTTTAAAACGTCTCTGTACAGCTTGTGCATAACGGGAGTTACTGGCAAAGGGGGTCCGTTAGATATTGGTCACAGGAAAAGCCGACCTATGTTTGATCACTGTAGTTCCCATTCACTAGCAATGATGACGGCATATCTGTAGTCGAAAGGCTTGCTACAAAGCGCCGAATGTTTACCACTACCAGTAAAAAAAGGTGCCTTGGATTACTCCATCGAGATTATATTTCTAGTGCTATACGATCATTACTAAACACCATATCAGAAACAAATTTAAGCAAATATTCAAGTGAGAAAGAGTAATTTGTATATGCCTTCAGTATAAAGAGTAAGCAAAAAAATTTACCTTGTTTTGAAACTTATAAAATCGGTTGCGCGTGACACTTATTCTCTTTTTTAATATAAAAATAAGATAGCAGATTTTTGGTGGCAATGTAATTGGTGTCGTTTGGAAAGATTTTAAAATAATATAGATACATTTAACTTTTTTTTCTACCTAAAATGACAATTACTCGCCTATGTTGTAAATAAAGATCCAACACGTGTATTATTTTTAATGGAACTTCCCATACACATTGTCAGTTGTGTATCATTTTGAAAAATGCCTTGTATCTCACGTGTCTATATTATTCAAAATGGTCTTGTAAATACAAATGTTACAAATTATTCTAGCCGACATCAATTAATTGAAAACAAAACAAATTGCATCAGTTCTGCAATATATATAAAAGAATAAAAAATCTCACCCGCAGCATAAAACACATATAAATACTTGTATGATCACATAAAGTGGATATCACAGGAGTATTACGCCTAATAATCATATGATTCATGATATGAAGTAAGTCAACTGCAGGTGTTAAACTATGAGTGTAAATCTCTGTGACAGTTTAAACTATTTTGTAAGATCATAATCGTCCTAAAACCGTGAAGCGTCCATTGCGTGAGTTTGCAATCAGTCAAGTTACTGAGACAGGTCTTGCTTCAGAAGAAATACCAGAATAAAAGAGAGGTTTTTAATTCACCAAATATACCAAAGGGGGCTACATATTGGGTTTACAATAGGCTTATTAGATGGTAAGTGCAAAGTTCAATCAATCTTTCTTCAGAGCACTGTTTTTGTCTTTCATGAAGGCCCGAGAGACATCGTTTTGAGACAGAAGTTGATCTTTTGTCCACAGTGATACTTTTGTTCGTCCTTCACGATACAGTCTGAATATTGAAACGGTTCTGAACTCGTTTCGAAAGATTATTTCCACAGTATCGCCTTAGCTAGCGCTTCTTACGTCGAAGTAGCGTGCACCAAATTTAATCCTTAGGACGTTGAATAAAAACAATAGTGTTTTTTCAAACATCGTTTATTCTAAGATGAAATACCATAGATGGATTAAACAGCAGTCTGTTAAATTGAACTCTCGTTGCTTACCGCTCTCCTCTGGTTTAAGCCTCATAGCTGCTCATCTAATTCATAATTAACGTTTCCCGTACGATGTTTGCCAGCTTATTTCTAATTGGTGTACACTGCAAGATTAAAAATACGCGCTTACAAATGATTTTTCTACACTAAATTCGATTTAAGGCAATTGCCGTGACAGATAAGTTATGCAATTATTCGAATTACTATTAAAAACGACTTATTTCATACAAGCAATATAAACATTATGAGATTCGCGTTTTCATAGACTCGATTATCTGCAAGTGTTACCATGATACGTATCAACTGGAAAATATTACGTGCTATTTGTTAATCTTCGTTTGAACCTCAAGATACCTTAAATGTTTCTAATAATGTCTGTTATTTGTTCTTCTGGCTTTAAAATAGCACACTCCTGCTAGACCATTCCTTGCAGTAGCGTGCATGATTACTGGTATATAATACAGATGTATTACTGCTTTTTATGCAATCTATGGAATCGTATATAAGGCTCTACTTAATATGGGGCCGTGCCCTAGCCGTCAACAACTTTGAGTCAACCTACCAAGTCTCTCCTTCAATAATTTGCGCCGCATGACCCCAGTGAACCTGTATTAAATGTAAACGCGGCATAACCTTTCCACAAGCACCAACTACAGGCCAATCATGCTTCAATGCAGCGTTCCAAGAAGAGACCGGATTATCGTCAACTAGACAAAGACGTCAATATCTGGCCGAAGTACAACCGACGCTACCGCTAAACCCAGCAGAAATCAAAGGAACCGCATGCACTATTGTGCGTTGCTATACGGTGCTAAGAATTGGACATTTCAAATTCGAATTACAATCTAAGGTGATACGCTTTGTGTTCTGCCTGAGTATTTATTTGACTATCATACCGTGCTGCCCCAAGCATTTAACACAATCGTATCCAAGAAATGCGAACCGTACCAAAAACTGATTTTCACTGTGGATTAGGCGAATCTGATGCTGCGCTATGTATCTTTGGTGTGAAACAGTAAGGTATGAAACATGTGGAGCTCCAATAAGTTAATTGACTATTATATTAATGATGCGTTAAAAAAGAATTCATGGTTTAAAATTAGATGCGCGCGAAAACCGTGCACAACGAGCAGTTTCCTGTGGGCTAATTTCCATTGGCCACTGACTAGTTACTATTTAAGTCAAATTCTTTCTTACCGATGATCCTTGCCGGCCAGTGAAACTGCAGACTACTATCAATACTCGATCTGGCCGTCCTCGCCTAAATGTGAGAAGGTTCTTATTACCTAGAAGCAACAAAGCTTCTAAATGACTATCTGAGGAATTAAGAAGAACACATGGTGTTTATCCACTGCTTCAATGATTTTATGTCGATCAGTTGACACTTGAAGAAATGATGAATAAAGTTGCTATATTGCTGTATATCGGCCAATATGCACTCATAAGTTGGCCAATAGAAAGGCTGCGAATTGCGCTTGTGAATTCTTGGTGATTGAATCACGACTTATCTTTCTCCTGTTTACCGTTTGTAGTAGTTGCCGCTTGTGCAATATTATTGAAACATAAAAAATGTCTATTTTTCATTTGCATTAACATTTGTCGTATAACGCCACGTTTATCAACACTTATTTCCGTGTTTTTTGTTATATCCACTTAACCACACGGTTTGTCAATTAAGTTGGCCGCCGATTTAGTTGGCAGAGCAGTTCACTTTTTTTCGCGTTCTCTTTTTATAAAGCCTATTTGTTAGTCTCCAAATGTCAGATATCTGAACAAATGTATAAGATTAACTAGATTGATCGATATCCCTGCGAAATCGTAAAAAGTCGTTGTGAAAATAAAAAACTAACAGGTGCCTATTGGGGTGGCGGTGGAGGTTGGTACGTCCTCATAGAAGGCTGGTAGTGCGCTTGCTGTTGCGGTGGCTGATAGCCAGGTGGCATCTGGTAGGGGTTGTAACCGGCCGGCATGGGAATTTGATATATAGGATAACCTGCTGGATACGGGTAGGGATAAGCAGGTTGTGGCATTCCCGTCGGCTGACTCGGATAGGGAAGTGGGGCACTAGCGGGCGCTGACGTTGGCACGGCTGAAAAGGCATTGCTCGGGGCGGCTGGCGTGGGTGTCTGCGATGCGTGGTAGGCGGGTTGCGAAGGCGGCAACGATCCCGCAGGCAACGAGGCTTCCCCTGCCAAGGTCTTGGTCAGATCCTTGACCAGCTCCTCCTTCTCCGTCCTGCGGGCGAAGCAAAAGTCGTTGATTTTAGTCTGATTGTTCAGCAGCAAGTTTGTCAACTCCTGATAAAACTTAAGGCCTTCGTTGAGGTTGCCCATAATTTCGTTGAAGGCGCTGTGGGCAGCAGCCAGATTTTTAAGCATATCTTCACGTTTGTCTCCGCTACCTCCCGTGCGGCGAATAAACTCTTGATGAGCACTCTTAATCTTAGGAATCAACGCTTCTTGCGTGGATAAAGACTCTCGAACCCGCTGCTGAAGAGGACCTAATGCTTGACCGAGTGCTTCGGCCGTCATCGCCGTTTCATTAATGGCGCCATCTGCGCTTAGCGCCTCCAGGAACTGTTGCTTCATATCGACGGTAGCGGATTTCAACTCGAATTCAATGACTTCGCGCTCGCTGCAAAGCCGATCGACTTCTTTCATGAGGTCGCGGAGGTTTGCCACTTCTGAGGCTCCCATTATTGAGGTGCCTGTGCTTCCTTGAGGAATGTTTCCGCTGAGTTCGTTCTCGGATCCACCTAACAGCATAATCGAATACCGGTGTCTTTGGAATTTCTCCTGTACAACCTGATCAGCCGCGACCGCCTTATCGATGATGCTACGGTACTTGTTCACAGTGTCGCGCATCGTCTGATTAATTTTCGTAGACGGATGGCGTGTCCATCTCTCTCTAAACTGGCTTTTCATTACATTATCAGACTGTTCCTCGTCGTCAAGCATCCGCTGAGACTCATCGATGATCTCTCGGTTGCGTTGAAGCTGTGGAGCTAATTCGTTCATCTTCTCTTCCAATGCCTTAACACCTCCTTTGCTGCGCACTTCCTGTGCTTTCTGTTGAATACTGGGTGGAAGTTGCGCTCCACCAGGTACATCTTCAATAGCCGCAGGCAGGTTGAGTGAGGCCAGGACTCCGTTTAACAGTTGCGTGGCTTGTTTTAGCCGGCCGATTTCCTCGTTGACCACTTCATTCTTCTTCGCCTCCACCTTCTGACATCCCTGCGATACAGACACCGGAAGTAGAGATTCGAAGAGGTTTTCGCGCTTGTCCCACTGTGTCAGTGGCGAGCTCAGCGCAATCGCTTTCGCCAGAACGGCCGGCTTGATCGTATCAAGCTGCTTGACTTCGGGTATACGGACGTGGTAGATGAGATCATTATCCTTCTTTGTCTCTTTGTAGAATCGATTTGCGCGGCGTTGAATATCCATAAAGTGGTCCGCAATCTGTATAGACGTAACTTGACTCATTTTGGTCTGGACAATTTTCAAGTTTTCTAGCGCAACTTGCAGCCGTGCAAGCTCTTCGCCAACATCTTTATCAGCACGGGCGCCCATGGCCTTATGGTACTGAGTGACGCCGCGGAAAGCGGCCTCTTTGAGCTGCACAACTGTGAACCACTCCCGATCCCAAAGGCCGCGGAGCTGTTCCCTGCTCATCAACTTATTCGTGTCCGTGTACAGTTCTTCACATTGGCTCGAGATTTGGGCGAGTAGAGCGTCTCTTTTTCCGTCTTTGGCTGCCTTGTGGTAAAAGCACTCCTGGGCCTGAGCCAAACACAATGTATAAAGCACGGTTAGCGTGTCGGGATGAAGATCGGCTGTTAGGCTGTCCTGCGTGATCGACTGAGCCGATGATCTCAAATGATGGTAGACACCAGCTGCCATTTGAAAATACTTGGTAGATGTCTTTAGACTCTCGTCATCTGTTGTGTCGGCTCCTTGGCCGGCCGCGATTTGGCTCAGCATTGCACCATAGTTAAACAGAAGGCAGCTCTTCTCGTAACCGAGGCACATTAGAGTAAGGCTGCTTGAGCCCCCGAAAAATCCACCCTTGTCGAAGGCATCCTTCCATTTGAACGGAACCTGGATTTCGTGTACTGGAACCTTAGATTCTAGCGAGACCAGTTGATCATAGTAAGTAGCCATGGCATCGACCGATGATTGGTGCTTGTCAAGCGTTCTCCAAGTAGCATTTTTGCGCATCGAGTTCATTGTGTGCAACGCAGCTGTATATTCTTGCTTCTCATCCTGACCGGTGTATAATCCTGAAAAGACACCGGTTAGCGGCTTGATAAGGTCAACCTCTGACGTCTTCTTGAGCGGGATTGCTATATATCCGGCCATGGCTGACTAGCAGGAAAAATTGTGGTTCTCCGTTTCCAAACACCGGACCCTGTTACGTCGCCACGCTTGTGGTACACAATACACTAGAAATCCGGCACTCACGCGTTTCCACCTATTTCTAAATAAACCGAACGAAAACACAAGTGGAAAAACGTGGACACACTTATGGTAAATGTAGCCGCCCTAACTAACACTTTTCTCCTACGCGTCTGGCAGCGAACCGTCACCAAACCAAACTGTGTCCAACTGTGATGACATCCCAGTGTTGTCACTAAGCAGATGATCGTGATCTCGCCACATCATACGAGGAATTATCTTAAAGGCCACCTTCGGTTTGTCATAACGACTCTGTCCAAACTAGGTCCATAGCCAATTTTTGGCCATTCCTTTAATGCACCTTGAGCTCCAAAAAAATGCGTAAACTGAACATGCGAACAGAATAATTGATTGCAGTTGATACACAAGTGGTGCCTGGCACAATGAGCATAGGTGAAATGTATGCTAAGCAAACATTCTAATAGTTGCTCACAACTAGACCAATGGAGATCGCCCGCCGCTTAAGGTCATAGCTGGAATGCGTTCATTCACATTGTATAAACCTTGCTCATCGTCCGCGTTGTGGCCGCACTATTGTGTGCAACGATCGATGTGTTTTGCTATCTTGAATTACACTCGGCATTCAAATTTTCACTAGCATGCCTCCGAAAGGAAAAGGTGAGTTTAGTCGAAAAGCCGACTGATGTTTCAACTTGTATGCGCGAAAACGTTACTAACCGATAAAGTAACACGCCATACCATTTTACTGGAGGTTGCCGTATTCTGGGTTCTTGTATCTGCTTGGTCGCTGCTACACACCAGCTCAATCGTAACTCTCAGATGCTCAGTGTATGCATCGCATCTTACGGAATGTAAAAAATGATAACTTTTAATACGGAATTTACAAATCCAGCTAATTGTTACATAATGTCAGGCTTATGTAGTTATTTCTAGTAAAAGAATATTGAGCGCACCGTGCGTAGACAGATACTGCTAATCCGTAATCAGCCATTACACGTAAGTTTTTGTAGACCTTGGCATTTAGAATTATATGGAATTATATGGTATGATCTTAATGTGTGTCGCGGTGTAAAATAGTTATTCTTATGTTACTACATATGAATTTCCTACTACAAAGTGAACTTTTCTGTAATGGAAAAAAAGCTTAGTTGAACAAAGTAAATAGTTGAATCTACCTGTTTTACCGTGCTGCTTTGCGTTGCGTGGTGCAAAATATATTGAAATATATAGGGCTATGAAGTCGGATTTGTTTTTGTGAAGAGGAATTGTACAGCACTTGCTGCGACACTTTCTCAAACCTCGAAATTCAGGAATCACGAGTATGTTTCAGGTACAGTAACTACTACAGTCATCTCTAGTAAATGTTTGGATATTGTATCGTACTCTCACATTAAACAGGCTCATTGTTTCGGTGAAAGCATATATGTATATATAGTTCCTATTCAGCTAATGAATCTGACTATCTCACAATATTGTATTGTTATGACTCTAGGATAGTCTTTAAACAATCGAGAGAAGACAACCAAATGCATATTTTTTACCATAGTGAATATCTTGAGTATCTATTTTCGCAGAAACGAGCCGTAAGTTAATATATTATCGAACTATTTTGTAGGTCGTGGAGGTGGAGGTCACAAGGGTCACCGACGACACTTTACTACTCCAGAGGAGGTGGCAGCTCAACAGGAAAAAGAAGAAAAAGAGCGCCAGTGGAGGGAACGTAGAAACGACGGTGGCGATGACGATGAGGAAGACGGCGTGAAAAGCGGCTCCAGCTCCGAAGACGGGTAGGACAAAGGAAACATATTTCAGTTGGAGTTGCTAGAGGTGGTTTTACCCAAAGTCTGTACCTTATATCTGCCAGACAGGCTATTAGAAACATTTTACCCTTCATATCAAATAGTTTGCTCCTTCTTGAAAATAGGGTAATCTATCTGTATTACAGCCATAAATCAAACGAGCATATAAAACAGCTGGGCATACGTTTTACCAGGAACACCTTACGACCGGTTAAGTAGTAGCTCATCGCGTTACTGTTTATTTTTAAATAAATTACGCAGATCCTCTGAAGAATCGAGTGGCGAAGAAGAAGCCAAGAAGGCCAAAGGAGTTGAAGGCTTGATCGAAATTGAAAATCCTAACCGGGCCTTACACAAACCAAAAAAAACGTCTGCACAGGTAGTCACGGACAAAGAACAAGCAGCAGCTCCGCAACTCAGTCGGCGTGAACGTGAGGAGATTGAGAAACAGCGGAATAAGGCACACTATGAAAAATTGCACGCTGCTGGGCTTACTGAACAGGTAAGCCAATATACGGTAGCAGTTCGCTGATCCTGACGACTCTTTGAAACGAACAGCAATCAGTTAATCAATGACAAAGCTACCTTGTCCCAAGTGGTGCAAAAACCAATTTTTAAACTTGAAAACAGCGGGAGTATTCAAAGATTTTGGTAGGGGTTACATCAAACCAATAAAGGTAGGCTTGTATGCTTGTAGACATTGAGCTTATTTTACCTGCATGTATATAGAAATTTACTTGAATTTTTGTTGTTTGGTACCTACAGCACGTTAGACTCTTGCTTAGACAGTGGGGACTTAGTGCGTCGTATCGACCGTGTCATGGTGTCCGTGATGTGCTATTTCGCAATATGTTAGAATAAAATATAATAGAAGTTATTCGTTGACTGTTTATTATGTAATACTGATTGTGTAGTAATGGTATATTCATAAACATTTCCACGAGATTCTAATAGACCATCATACTTTCACTATCTACCCCACTATAGTGAAATTGAAAAACCGCACGTCCATATTTTAGCCCTATTTGACGCACTGATCGGTAAACAAGCTACATAGCGGTTTATAATTTACGGTTTGCGATTACTATAAAAACGCTTATATTTAGCGCTCATATTTTCAGAAATGGCATTTTTCGTCTGGCGCTCGTATGCCAACCAGATAAAGCGATTTAGAATCGTTACCGTGAAAAATTGTTGATGGCAGTGTCCTTGAAAGCACAGTAATTCAAGATTGTCAAAAACAGAAAATGTCAGATATCTCAATACGAAACGGTCGGCTCGGAGACAAAACGTTTGAAATAGAAACAAGATAGATATTTAAATGTATCAATTTAATGAAATGCGCATATGAAGATTCGTTTGGTTATTTGGTCACATTTGAACAGACATCGAATTTTGCAGGCTAAGGCTGTAACGCGAAAAAGCGGCCGTTACTACGAGTCTCGGTCGTAAAATTCTTATAAAAAGTGTGCTCTTTAACGTAAATGTCACGTCTGCACGTTCCTCCGTTAAGGTTTAATTATGCGGCATGATTTTGTATTAGTTTTCTACTATAGTTTTTTAAATCCGTATTAATTTGAACAATTTATTTTAATTTTCAGGCTCGAGCCGATTTGGCCCGTTTAGCAATCATACGAAAACAGCGGGAAGAACAGGCCCGCAAAAAAGCCGAAGAGAAGCGGCTTGCCGATGCAAAAGCTGCGGCAGCTGCCAAGAAGTAGAACCCGAAGTTTCGGCTTCACAAGATACAGAAATACAGCATTACCTGAAAGAGTGATAACCAGTAAGATAGAGATATGTAAAGAGATGACAGGAGGGCTTGATTTTGCTAGCATCGCTCGAGAAGCGCAAGAAGCTTCGAACGGAGGAAATGGCAAGGTACAGCAGAAGTCGGTGAAAGAGCTAAGCAGTGAGGCGACCCCACAAGTTGGAAGAGATTGCAACGTATCGTGCAACGGGAAGGCAGATGTAATCCATAGATGCTGGTTAAACACAGCAGGGTAAGGGGGCTTGTATGCGGGGAGAGTTGATCAAAAAGGTTCCGCCAGCTTACTCAATGCTGCTGTTAAAAATGGCCGCTTTTAAAGGTGCTCCATCAATGTCGAAGTCATAGCAAGGGTCTGCAATCAGTTTGACCAACTTAGTCACACTACAGATATTAATAATAAGTGGCCACAACAGAGACCAGCTGGATACGTCTCGAAAACTAGACGATCTCTGGTATTTTTCCGCTTTGGGTTGAATCTCAGTTGCAAATTGTAAGTCTAGTGTCAAATAAGAGAAGGTATTAGGTCCTTGTCCTGTGTTAGTCGCTACTGTTTACGTTGTAAGAGCACATAACTGCATATCATTTCTCAGTCGGCTTTTGGAAAAAACAATTATTACAACAGACTAATTCACAAAAATAATTTAATACGTGTTGCTGCATCAAATTTAATTATTTCAAAGATGGCCATAAGGTCAATTTCTTTCAAACTAATTTACAATAGTGATAAAAACCATTGGGCTAGCAAAGTGTCCCGCCTATTCGATTTATAAAATTTAGGTGTCTTACATCTCAATTTATATAGCTATTAATAACGATATTTTGAGTGAAACAAAAAGACTACCATGATCCCCAAAAACATCTTCTCCGTCTTCTTTATATGCGTAATCCCTCGTCCCAGACCGGTTGTCCATTGTAAGACTGATAACTAGCGTGTACACGCTGAGCTGTGTTGTGGTAGACACAGCAACAACAATCACTACATTAGTGACACAACAACAACAGCCGTTAATGCCGCTATATAACGAGTTATATGCATAGACATCGGCGCGCGCACGTTTCCTGTGTATATTGTTCAGACAGACTGACTGTGCATCGTCGCGAGTATATATATATATATATATATATATATATATATAT
>MNPL01028465.1:0-12961 GCA_002081605.1 Tropilaelaps mercedesae
TATATATATATATATATATATATATATATACATATATAAACATAAAGGTTATATGACACCCGGTTCGTGTAAATGTTATAACGAGGAGAAGCTTTGCGCTGCATACGGTAGTTGCATTGGCACATCGCAGCGAAATAGACCCATGTCTTGTCTGCGAGCCACACTTCTGCGGGTCAACAAGAAGCCAGTGATCAAAAATACTACAAACAGATACATAAACGCGACCGCAAACACCCCCCCTTCCCGTCGTGCAGACTGCAACCACCTGTGGCAGGAGCAGCATTTGCCAACTACTCAGCATTTGCCCCTTCCTCTGCCACCATCCGGTTGTAGCTGTTAAACAAACTGGCCCAGCGCTTTGCCGAAGCACTGTCCGGTCCTCGAATATGAAAAGCCCCCACATCCAAATGACTAAGTGACTACCTAACGACCCCACCTCCGACCGGTGATCTACAACGACTTTCGGCGGAGGTGGAGACGATGCTGGGTAACTATCAAAACGTCTCGTTTGCCAACGTGGACAAGCAGACGTTGCAGAGGGGCAGCGCGTCCTGGACGGAGGTTCAGCTAGAGCAGAAAGGAACGAAGCACTGGGTGTGATTTCCGCGCTGGGCGGCCGTGATAACAGCGTCGACTAGCGATGATCTTCGTTGGATATGTCCTGTGCAGATAGGTCCTGTGCGGGTATATCGTACGTGGGGTGTGTGTCGAGAGTCGCCCTCGAGCGATTTGAAGACGTATTCAGACGCCGAAGACCGTTAGTCGGAGTGATATTCTAGGCCTGTCGTTCGGAATACCGACGGGCAAATTGCCGCAAACGACGGTGCGTTGGGGGGGATTTGTGACGTGGTGAAGTTTGTGACGTGGTAAATTTGTGATAAAAAGGACCTACGAGCTAAGTGGAGCAGAGGCAAAGAAGCAAACAGCTCTTGGCAAGCGAGGACCAGGGACCACCAAGACAGACGAGGTGGCCGCTAAACAATAGGTATGCTGATAAATAGCCATTGCGGGGCGGTCCATCTCTTGTCACCTCCATTGCTACCAGGAAGCAGCAACCGTAGTGAATCTCTAATATATTTGAGTCAAATAGCAACTTAGTATACGCAATTATACAATCCTAAGCGTGTGTCATCCGCATTTTGGGTTGAATATTGTGGCAACTGTATGCGTCAGCAGCATCGACTCCGCAACGTGAGGCAACCGAATGGCAAGCAATACTCAGACGTTTTAATAATCCTGATTGCATCTCCATCGACGGCGTGCAATCATTACGAATCGATCGTTTCAAGCTAACCCCTACGCGGGAAGGAACAAGCGTCTGAAGCCATCTAATTCCTATGCTAATAATTTTAATTTACTGGGTATAGATATCTGCTTTTCCAACTGGCATTAACACTTATCAAGCACTTACGATGTTCTAACTTTTCACGGCGGTAAAATCCTTCCATCGGCCACTTCGGTTACACTAATCTACTCATGCGCAGATCTAGTAGGGAAATATCACCGTTTACGGTTCGTACATTGGTCGGCTTTCGATAAAATTCCCTCAGATTGTTTTCCTTAGCAATTTCCATGCATCAGCTTTTAAGCAACAAAAAAAAAGATCACACATTGGGCCGAGCCAATGGAAAACTAACATTCTAATTTATTTTCGACGTACCTTCTCCCGACAATTATTGAGAAAATGGCAACTCTGCCCTATCAACGCACTGACCTTAGTAATGACGACATCTTCCCTTCGAACATTTTCTCGTCGCGTGCCCTGATGGAGGCTGGCAAATGTAAACGCGGATGTTGCACAAACTTCGAGGACATGCGTACGTTTTCTCCCGTCTATTGCTTTACCATTTACGCTATACGCCCGTTCTACTGTAAATTTACGAGCAAGCGTTGGTTGCAGCTGCTGTCGCTGTTAAATATGGTTGTTAATGTTCTTCCTAGAAAACGGCTAGCATGACCCCTTGACAGACGCCATATTGTGTTACGAACCAGATTCGTCCCCTCGGACTTCTTCTATTCGATCTGCAACGGTGGTGATTTCAGGTGGGAGACAAATCAAGACAAGTAATAGGTGATGCGGAGCACCATGAAGAAAATGTGCACCGAACGAGAAAAACGAGAGAGTTGGGTGGGAAAGACAGTCGTTTGTTAAGGAGATGATAAAAGTTGACCAGAGTTCCCAGTGACAGCGAAACATGAAATTGTGATTGATTATGTGAAGATAACGATGGTGATTGATGATGAATTGAAAACGAACACCACGATTGCCACAATGACGATGCATTTGAATGAACAACACCACAAAAAACGCTTATATATATAAAAAAAAAATATATATATATATATATATATGTAGGTGTTTGTGGTAAGGACAATGTCGATTCTTTAGGCCTGCGGATTAAATAAGCGTGAGCTACTGAAACACTGATGCTGCTATAACGAGACGAATATATATAATGAAGACACAGAATGAGATATATACTATCGCGAGGGTACGTAATGGTAAAAAAACAATGATAAGAATAACCAGATGATGAATAATCATAATAATAATAATAATATTAATAATAATAATATTTATTACAACTGCTTGCGCGAGCTGAATGGACAACAATTCTCGTACATCTCTACACTAACGCAGACATCCATACAGACACCATCATCGACTGAAATGATAAGAAAGCGGGTCTCTGCAACGCCAATTTCGGCTGCTGCCACCTGACAAACTGAATGCTTGTTAATATAACTTCATATGTTACTAATATATCTAATAAATAGTTATGATAAGACATTATTTAACAAAAAAAAGTGTTGTCCTTTAGACAGGAAAGCGTCAAAGCCTACTGCTAAAGTCCTAGGCCACGTCTATTGTTTGCCATCGGTCTACGATGCCTTTTAGATCTTGATGCTAACTGAAACTTTGGCAAGGACTCAACACCAGCAGACGTCCGTGACAGGTCCAGCGATAAAGCCATTAGCTGTTTTTTTTCTCATGTGTTTGTTGTCTGTTCACTGGCAGATATAATAATTACACGTACATTGTATATATAATTACATGCGACCGCTTTATAGTACAAATGTAACTAACGAATTCATAGCAATTAGTAGAGCACTGGTGTGGCCTATTTTACAATTTAACAACAGATGACTGGCTCCTTGCAAAATGCATATATATATATATATATATATATATAGAAAACGTTTCCTGAATATAGAATACACAGCCGTATAATGCGGCTAATACACATCGTATAGCAATATGTCGCTATCTAAGTGTAAATGCATTTGTGTTAAGGGAAATGTTCGTTTTCAATTTTCCCGTTGGTTGACTGTTAACTCGATTTGAATTGTTTGTATGTTAGGATAGGAGTAGATGAGGAGCTCGGCGTCAATGGCCCTAGCTAGTGACATTGACTACGTAAATCGAAAATTGCGAATTTTATCCAGCGTCGTTCCGGTGGCATCTGTACAACCGCTGAGTTGATGATCTGGGCAATCAGCCAGCCTTCCCGTTTTCGCACATCTACGATTTGAGCTACATAGTAATTATTTGCGCCGTGTGTGTTTATGTATATGTATAGCTGAGAGAGGGAGACGTCGAGTTTCAGCCATGGCATTCTACGTACATGCCTTGTTTAGTAGCCTTAATTAAAAAAACAAGAATGCGTCGGTGACCGATGCATATGAACGTTATCAACTCACCACTCTGATGTGGCCGAAATGAGTACGTTGAGCGGAAAACGTTCGAGAGGGCCTCCGGATAGGGTCGTATTCGCGGACGCTCGTTGGAAAAATCAATCTGCGAAAAAGGTTCGAGATGGGAAATATGGCCTCCGGGTCAAGGAGCAGGATGGCAGATTCTGCCAGCCAGTGCCTGCGTCCACAGTCCGTGTTTATTCCGTCCCTTCTATTTAGCCGACGCTTGGGCCTCGTAATCGGCAGGCACAAAGCCGAACACATACGTCTATGCATAAATATTCAGCTCAGATGTGCTACTCCTCGAGAAAAGTTTTTCGAGTGGCATGGTCACAGAGAAAATGCCCCCTACAGATGCACCCTTCTCTAAATACACATATAATCGAAAAGCAATAAATACAATTGGTCTGAGCACATGTCACGTAGCTGCTGCCATCTAGAATTTTTCCGAGTGTCTGTCGAGGTCGTTGCCTGCCTCTCCGTTCGGTTGTTCGCCCGGCGCTGCATCCCCGTTCGGAAGCTGGTAACCTCCAGTTCGCCTGCTGTTTGTTAGGGCTCCGTTGTGCGTATCCTGGCGTGGTCCGACGTTTCCCGTTATGGTGGCCACTGTCGTCGGTGTGTCTGGTGACGTTGTGAGCCGCACCTCTGTCGGGGGCATGTACTGTGTCATGAACACCGTTGACTGCCGCCTTATCATTTCGGCGTCCGCGAAGCTCGGTTTGCGCGACCGCGAACGCGTACTCGACGTCGAGAAGCGCGTCGACCTGCGGGACGTACGTCGGTGCGCCTCGACGCTGCCGTTTTGCTGGACAATTTGCGACTGTTGACCAGTTGCGTTGGTGATCGCTCCATCCGACGCGTTGGACGGCGTGTACGCCGCCATGAACACGGAGCTCTGTCGTCGCTTCATTTCCATGTCGGTGAAACTGGGTTTACGTGCAGTTGACCCGGAGGTTGACATTCGAATGCCCGAGATTGAGGATACAGACTTTCTGGGTTCGAAAACTTCTCCTTCTTCCTGTGGGTCGATTGGTCAATACGTACGGATTAAAGAGAACGTGAAAAAAACGAAAGAGATTCGAACGCGAACGCGTAGCATGTGAAACAAGCAAAAAAATTTCCCTATGTTAGCCGGCTCTGGAATAGCTGTTCTATACGGCATACGTGTCCTAATAAGTTAAAGTGGAACACGAACTTACAGAAGTTTCAGGTTCCAAGAAGTGCAAATGTATGAGACGATTCTTAACGTCATATGCAACGTGCGTTCATGCACTACGTTAGAGTTTAAACCGTGTGCTGCATGCAAATCGCATCGCACTTTTTTGCGGGTTTGCCATTAAAGTTATTAATCAATCAATCAGCCGAGTGTGATTTTTATTGCTCCGTTCACTATGATGGCTAGCCGGCTTCAGAGGTGTTTGGCGTAAAATCATCGAGACAGAGGTGCAATGCGACTCTCCCTGCAATCTTTCCCATGATTTTCCACGATCTTATTGGCCGTTCGTGTTCAAAAGCGTGGCTCTGTGATGGAAGGCGTTTCTCCTAACCCACGGTTCTACTAGCCGCCATCTATCATTTCCGCAGGATGGGAATCGCATTGTCAATCAGTCCTTTCTCCATGATATTTGCCATGCTCGACTTCTTTTAAACGTCCCAAGCGAGCACTCGTTTTCCACAATCGTGCCTGCTTCTGTTACCTTTTTCTTTTTTCTTCTATTTCTTTATCGCCCTGAGATCAGTATGTGGAACAGAATGACACATGTCACTTTGAAATCCTCGATTGTTCTCCCAGGCGCACATATGGCCTCCGACCTCAAAGGCCTGTTCTCTTCAGCGTACATCCATCATGTGGAGCTTTTCGTATGCGTCTGCCCCCGTCGATCTGGGTATCCTTGTTCCGCGCATTGAAGCTCTGCCACAAACGACGAGTTCGTCGGCAAACCCAGTACACACAGGCCTCTCTGCGCAATCTTATCTCCCGACCGATAAGTGTAGCTTCCAGTGTGCGCTTTTTGTTATTGAATCGCTTTGAAAATACTTCCAGTAAGCTATGCCCCGCTTAACCTTTCCGAAATGCTGTCTCTAAAGACCTGAAACGATTTTGGGTCGTTCTTGTCAGTGAACGACAGTTTGAAAATGTCCAGTTCGTTCAATTTTGGACCTTGGCCACTTGCTGATCAAATGATGCGCAATTTTTTGCGATAATGCGCAACGTCAGCTACGGAACGCGTTAAGCTATTCGTTGTGCCTAGTGAATCGACAATCAGAGTTTCCGAGGTGGACGTTTTAAAGTATTTACCCGTCCAGAGTAACGGATACATTTCAAATTTCAAGTATGCTGATAGAGGTTGGTGCCGATCAAAAATGAAGGTAAGAGGATTATAAAAGAAGCTCTTGTAAAGATATACGTTTTGGGCTAACATTCGATATTCTCTGCAGGGGTCCTCGTTAAAGCGTGTTGTATGGTGGACGTACGTCAAACTGTAATCAGAATTTTGATACCGATGTAACTAGACGAATCAGAAGAATTTCAGCTATACGAATCCACATAGAAACTTCTTGGCATTCTACACTTAACTACATCTAATCAAGTAAATTGTCAAAAGACTTCAAATTGCCAAAGTTAATAGTGGCCATTTGGGCGTGTTTCGATTGAGCTAAGCATTTTTCTGCAAGCTTTTTACCCCTCTCAAATGCCACCCGTTCGGTCGAGCGGGTTGCTTGTGTCCCATAGGCAGAAGCAGTTTACCAATCGAATCAGCAGAATTTCTGCTGTCTGGACCTGTAGAAGAATATCGGGGTGTTCTACGTTTATCTACAAGTGAGTGGATCGCCAAAAGATGCGAAAATTGGTAAAAGTTCATTCCATATATCACCTGTCCTTCGTCGAGGGTTTGAAACCACAGCCCCATATTTCGACTACGGAATTTTAGTGCTATTTTCATGTCGTTTAACAATACGTCCTACTGAGTGTAGATAAATCCAAACTTTCAGGAAAGTTCTGCACAGGTTCGACCAGCTCAGCCTGGGGGTCCCTTTGGTCCTGCAAATTCGCCCGGCGGCAATAGAGCTCATTTTGCGGATACGGTTTGGGTAAAACCTAGGGCTAAATTTGTACGTTGATTGGCTATATTCGAAGAAATTGAAAAAATAATAGCATAGAGTGGCTTTTGCCTGTGGCTTGAAATGCCCAGTTTGGGATCAGCTGTCGAAAAAATTTTCAAAATTCGTTGGAAACATCAAAAAGTTAGAAGACCATTCCGAAGTCAAACAGTGAAGTCGTTTGCCCATGGCGGAATGGTCGATTACGGTCGCCTCCAACGCAGGCATCCTTTGAACAGATATTTTTATGAGCTCGTTCTGATGGCTCTGTGGACTGCAAAATTAGATATTTACATACCCAAACGAATTGTCCGTCCAACCACAAGCAACCTTCCAAACATACCTCGGAACCCTCGGGCATTTCGAATATAACTTCAGACAGGATCTGTAGACATGTTAGGGCTTTTGTTTGCTGTGTCGACGGGCGTTATCGGTGTAGGCGGAAACCGGTTGGAAGCCTGCAAGTGGCTGGTTGAATGGTCAAACGGGTGCGACCAGTAATATCCACGCGAGCCTGTTTGCTAGGACAATAGGCTCTATCATTCTACCGATCGGTCGTTTTCACTGTTCAGTTGAATTTCGTTAGGCCTACGGATCGGCGCTGGAAGTTGTATCACAAGAAAAGGCCGAAATGAGATACGTTCAACTATCACATTGAATGCGCTTTGACCGTCTGCCATGGACAAAGGTAAGGCCACCTGTCGAGGCAAGAACGACCTAGCGCTGTAAACCTTCCGCGCAATGCCCACACCAGTAACCATTTTCCGGTAGCCTTCTGAGCCAGGTAATTTCACCTCGGCAGTTGGTGGGCCCACCTACCGAGCGGTAGTATGAAACAAAGAATTAACTTGGAGCCTGGCCGCGACAGGAAGGAAGCCGGCAAAATGATGTTACTGTCTTACTGTGCTGGAAAGATACGGGGCGAGACGTCCTGCAGCGCCCGGATCCAGCGAGCGGGACATCGGTCTCCCAACGTCAAGGGACCATCGGTAAAGCAGGATTGCCTCCATCACCTGCGTTTTTCAACCATCCAAGGCTTATCCCACTGTGGTCTGATTTACAACTTCTTACGGACGTCGAAGGCACATGGCCAATGCTGAACACCCAGGCTCCGGCTAACGCTGTAGGTCAAGGTTTCTAACGGAGGTCGGATGGGTCCTAAGGTAGGGTTAGGTGGCTGGCAGGGCGACAAGGCCCGGCTCAAATGTCTGTCAGGCTCGCACAGCGGTGTGAGGACTGGACCTTAACCTATGGACACAAAGTGATTGGAAACTGAGCTGAGCTGTGCGAAGACCAACGCATGCGATATGCATATCCTACCAATGTTTCGCCGTCAGACGTACAGAAACTATTGGGGCCATAAGTTTTTGCTGCAAGTTCTTACGTGCTCCGGCAACGAAATTGCCTTAGATGGCCACCTGCTGCTGAAGGCCGCCGTTTGCCGGTCAATGCTCGAAAACTGTGTCGGAGCCACGCGAAGTAATTCACCCGAACCCAAGTGCAGTGAATGCACTTCATACGAACGGACAACTCAAAGGGTCGAGAACTGCCCTCTTAGATGTTCCTCGCTTAGCACCCGTAGTTCACCTCTGGTTTCTCGTAAGGTACTTCTTTGTGTGTGTGTGTGTGTGTGTGTGTGTGCAGGAGATGTATTCCACTTGGAAGGCGTCGGTGGAATATGATCTCATTATTATACGAGCAAGCGCGTAGGCAGGGTCGCTCAATCGGATGCAATACGCATACATGTAAATGACATACCTTTGAGTGTAGCTGATTGCAGCGACTTTTGCCACTTTCTAAGCGAGTAAATGAACAGAAAGAACACACATTGGCTTTAGCGTCATTAGGCAATACGCAAAACGTTATTACGCACATATAACAAAAACGAATACGGGTCTTTACCTATTAACTCTATAATCTGTGGCGTACGTCTGGTAAAGTAACAGTGAGCGTAGTTCGAACAACAATTAGCCAGAGTAGTTATTGGGAGCTGTAACCTAAAAAGTTATATTCGATTAGATCGTGCTGGCAGTCCGCTAAAGAAGGTTCAGCGCTGCCTAATTCAGCATCCTTCGACCGCGGTTCAGCGCTGTTCTCCCGCCAGCTGGAGAAACTCCAAGGGATTGGGTTCAGACTCCAGAGTGTGCGCGAAGCCCGACCCGATCAGGGGTATCGGGCATCGAATTGGCCGTCGATGTTCGTGCTCTTGAGGAAACCGTTGTCTTCGGCACTGGGCGCACTCCATTGTCTGTAGCGCTGTTCCACGACTCCGCCGTCGTTCCAACGTCGTTCGTAGGTTTTTGGAGCTGGAGTGCGTCGAAACACGACGACGGCTAGAAGAAGATTAAGGCGAAAGAGGCGGGTGGCAAAACCCGGAGCCACTCGTCTGCCACTAGCATCTAGGCCACGACGAAGCGAACTCGAGGCGGAGCGACTCGGGATCAGGAATATGGCAACCACGGGGTGGAGCAGAGAGAGAGAGCCCCCCCTCTTGTCAACAGGATGATGAGGCGAGGCGTTTCAGAGCTGGATGGATAGACAGGTTAGGGTCGCCCCCTAACCTGCCACCCCTCTCGCTGACCCTAATTTACGTGTGCATGGCTAGAACACCCCTTTCGACGATAGTCCGCCTTCCATCGTCCTTGTCGGCCTTCAATGGCGAGGGCCTTCAAATGCCTTGGAATGAAACTATCAGCTAGCTGACAAGATTCACTAGAGCGGTCCAGCGACGTCGAACGTTCGAGTGAATGGAGAGCCGAGTGAGGAGAAAATGTATACTAGGTAGAAAAGCACGCGCACACACGATGGGAATGGTCTATACGCGTGCGTGAGTGCGCCTATGTGCGTGTGTGTGTGTCAGTCAAGCCAACCCAATTGAACGTGGGCACTTGGCAAGGATGGGGATAAAACTGAAGGTCAAATCTCTGCGGTTGGCGCTGCTGCTGAACGAGTCTTTCTCTTTTCTTTTTTCGTTCTCTTTCTTCGCCATCCACTAGGTTGGAAAGGAGCAAAGAGAAGCGGATAGAGGACAGAATAACCTTCGTCTCGTTTTTTTCTATACCTCGTTGGCTCTCTATCTCTGTCTCTTTCTCGTTCGCTAGAGAGAAACACACGAGTGTATAGCGTCACAGGTTAGGTCACTGCCACGAGGGACCTGTTACTCTCGACTCTGAATGGTTCCGACATTTCGACCGCCAAGGCCAACCGCCCTTTATGCGTAACAGCTATCGAAAGTAGCTACCGTACAGGTACCTACGGACCGATCACGACGTAACAGTACCGAAGTAGACTACGAAGCGAGGCCGAAGCGAACATTCCAGAAGTGACCGACGGTCTAACGAGTTTTCGAACGAGCTCGACTTCGACTAGAGCTGACCAGTGAGAGCTGAGAGTGCACAGGAACCTAATCTCAGTGTCCGGTCGTTGTGTGTCGCTCCAACATGTCCAAGGACTATGCGCGGTTAGAAATTCTGATGGTCGCGCTTAATGGCAAAGGCGATTCAGTTCACTGCATTGCACCCGAGTCGGGTACAACCCCCAGCGGGTTGAGACAGCGACGTCGAGCGCGCGATAAATACCTACACGGAATGATGCCTGTGTCAACAAGCATCGCATCAAGCGCATGTCATGGTCTGGCGATGTTAGTTAACAACAAAACGAAAAATAGAAATAACATCCCGCCCCTTCCCTATCCATGTGCGGATCCCGTTCGCCGGCTGTGTCGAGAGTGTTCTGGCAGACGCTATTGTTGTGCAAACTTGAGCGCGCGACACTTACGAAGTTCTCTCCCACATCGAAGCGCCAGCGTTCGCGTCGTTCTTCGTCCATCCACCATAGAAATATATCGGCAGGGTGGCGGATGAGTCGCGGGTCAAGTTGAGACCCATCGAGAGAGCCCGTCACTAAGGATATGGGCATGGCGACGAGAAACACCAGCGCGAACGACACCAGCGTATACCACAGCGACGAAAGTTGATAGATCCACAAGACATTGCCGTTGTCATGCCTGGAAACAGATTGCAGCACACAACTATTGCAAACACTCGAGAGTAAAAAAACAACAGCAACAAACAAACAACAAAAAAAAAAAACACGGCTCCTGTTGGCTTCCTTCATCTTCCGACTAGGGAACAACGGCAGCCTTGATCGGGCCCCGTTGCCAACATCTATTTTGTAAAAATTCGATGACGACGTTTCAGGGCAAAAAATTCACATGGCAGTGATCGGATGCACTGCTCGACTTTCTGAGCAGCTCCGTCCACAGACACATTTTCCCTCAGACAATTTTCGTTGCTTCGCATATGTGTACGCCGACAATTGGCAGCTGTTGTGCTGTTGCATGAGCGACTCAATGCGCTTCGTGTACTACAGGTGCATTAGGCGAGTTTGTGAGTGACGCGAGTGGCGCGCGCTCACCCCTCTTAGCTAATCAGGTTCGTTTTGTTGTACGACGCTCGTGAACAACGAAGATGTGGTGGAGAAGAAAGGCGCCGGCCATGATCTCGTGTCATGTTCAGGCATCTGTGGTGGTGTGTATTTTGCAAACATTAGCTTGACGATGGGCGGGGGGACGAGGGGGGGGGATGTTATTACAACTGTTGTTGTTGTCGCCGCTGTGCTAGCATGTGCTGAATGGACGACGGCAAAATGTCTAATTTGAGGTGCAAACGATGTCTCGTCTCGGCGATCCATATTACTCACAAGGGAGATGTTCGGAGCAGAGGCTGAGGACTCTGCCTGAACCAGGCTCTTCCTTCCTCTGAGCGAATTTTTAGCTGAAATCTATAGGCAGAACCTCGCAAAAATTGACTGCAGATTTCTTATATGGAGTCGGCAGCCGACTAGACAGTGAAATTTGTTCTACCTCAAGCCGCACACGCGGATAGTGGACGTCTCGCAACGGTTTATTATTAGAGGTTTGCTTGATCTTCACTATTCGCCGGCGCTGACCATAAGCGACGATTCAGCGTCGATTTCGTATCGCTTCACACGGTTGGCTCGATCGATATGAATATAGAACCACTATCGAGGGCCAATGGCAGAAGATGCTATCCACATAATGTTCGCTTGCTCGAGTGGAGGACGAGCCGACTCTGTAGAAGACATCCGGTGGCCATCAACTGAGGAAGGCGGCGTGTAAAAACTGTGAAGGTCTCCGGGGAACGTTATGTACCTTCTTTCACATATGGATACGTTAATATAATGCGCTATTCGACGAGACTGACGTGTTCCTCGAATAATCGGAAAGTACTGGCATGCGCTGGAACGATGTAAGAGCCCAGCGCCAGATCCCACGATTCCCATCAGGGATCTGAAGTGGCACTGAGCTGACAAATATAGTCGACTGTTGGGTGACCAAATCAACAAATACATTTTAATACGTCTTTGTGCACAAGCTGTGCATCAACTCTGCGAAGACGAAATCATTGAATCACGGTTAATTTTGGCAAACTCTTGATCGTCGACATCCGAGCTCGGTGGCTTGGTGTATTCGTATGCGCTTTGCGACTGGAGGAGACACGTAGGAGGTGCACGGGTTCGATCCCCGCCGGTGCACATTTACATTTATATGGGGTCCGTCTTACAAAGTAATGCAAAAACTGCTACCGTGGACGTTAAATGTTGGCTGATGGTCAGCTTTAAAAAAAATATCTAAAAATGATCGTCGACATCGCGATTCGGGGGCAAAGTTGGCGTCGTCGTCGTCGTTCAAGCCAGTGAAAAAACTTGCACCTTCGCACGTAATCATCTATTTATCATAGAAATGCAAACTCAGTAGAACTTAATATAATCGTTATTTTGATAAAATACGTTTGTCTTTGCCGGGTCTTCGGTGTCGCTGTCGTCGGGTGCCTTTATCCCCAACCTCTGGGAAGAAAACACGCTCATTATTTGTAACGCTGTTTGCACGGCTGGCCTTTTCTCCTCGCATCGACACACACACACACACACATACAATTAGACACACACGCACACACAAACGTGTACATCGGCCTGCCGCAGTAAACTATGTTCTGCTGCCTCCTTGCAAAATAGGAATTGACTGGGAAGGCTATTCTATTTCATATAACCAGATAGGCCAGTGCAGGCCCTCGTGCCATCGGCCTGCAACTGTACGGCGGGTAGGAGGAGGAGGAGGGGGAGGAGGAGTATAGGTGGTAGC
>MNPL01028465.1:46508-58761 GCA_002081605.1 Tropilaelaps mercedesae
ATGTCATTAGTTCTCCACAAAAAACCCCATGGGTTGTTTATTTCTTATTGTTTTTTCTGTTATCAAAATTGGGTTTTTTGATCGGGCTTGTCTACAACCTAAATTGACAATTTTACAACTTTAATAACTAAGTTAGAGCTACAGAAAATGTTTACACGCATTGTTCTGATTCGCTATGAACAAATGCGTTCCCTTGCAGATGCTTTGAGTCAGATTTTACATGCCTCGTGGTACAACAATGAAAAATGGCACACAAAATCACCACCATTTTGTCCAATGCGTTAACGCTAGCCATGCCAAACACACACACACACACACACACATGAGATTAATTAAGTGTTAATTAAGCGTTGTGCAGTCAATGGCTGTCAATTTTCGAGCAGACATACACAAATAACCTGAACTGACTCATTCTGCCATTATGTAGAAATAGTGTTGGACCATTTCTGGCTAAAAATTTCGAATTCCTTCCACTCTGCTGGGTTTCGCTTCCCCAGGAAAATATTCCCTGGGTTAATGTCAGTATTGCGAAACCCATCACAACTGGCAGACATCTGACCACCGGAGGCACTGTACACATATTCTAGACCTTTGTTGAGTTTTCAACCGTTTTTTTTTTGTTGTGAAAAACGTCTAAACTAACTCGGAAAACATCCTATATATACATATATATATGTGTGTGTGTGTGTGTGTGTGTGTGTGTATATGCATATATATGACTATTATTGTTGTTGGCGAGAGCTATTCCCGACATCGAACGACGATGCCGTGCCGTTAAACGGGCATAGCCGAAGCGAATGTTGTGCGAGCATTCTGCTTTTGGGTGAATATCTGAAAATGTCATAACCCGATCACTCACGCTTAGACATGGCCAGAGCAGGGGCATAAAGTGATATCGAAACGTAGATGAGCATTTGAATGACGTAAAGAATAACGGCGCACACTCGGGTCGTTCGGCCGAACCTCAGCTCCAGGTACTCGAAAGCCGTTGTCACTCCTGGAACGAAATCACGCCACACGGCCGTGATCAAGCACAGATATCAAGATTAGTGTGACACTCGTTCACGCACACGACGCAAGAGCCCATTCGCCGCTGAAGCAACTCCGATACGACCCGGGTCGGTAATTGGAGAAGCGCGTATCTATCACGATGGGAAAAGGGGAATCGGGTAGTCGACGTCGTTTCGTAGGTGCGCGAGAGAAGGAACCTAATGAAAATGCGATATCCTTCGCCTAACGGTGAGACACTTTCTCCGGTTGTCACACGTCACACGTTTTCCACAGACCGAGCGGAGAGACGCGGGGGGCTCAGCGACCTTGCGGGGGCGTGCTGGCGTGAGGAGTGTGTATCGGGAGTGTCCGACCTTCATGTGAGTGTTTCCCATGGCCGACGTCGGCCAGCGTCTTCTATGGCTTAATCGCGTCTACCGACATTTCGTGAACGCGCACCCCCCGCCGAATTCTAGACTCGCTTACCCAGTTTGTAGAACACGGGCAAATAGAAGACCATTGCCGTCGGAATCATGGCACAGTAGCTGAGGGAGGTCATGAAGATCATGGTTCCGTATTTGTACACTTCGGACGCGTTGCCTAGGATGTAGGCCGCTGAGATGAACGACGCCATCAGCGAAGTGGAGACCGGCAGGACGGGCAGACTCCCCGAGCCGATCAGGAGCTGCCGGATCGTGTTCTGGGGTCCTCCGCTGAACGCACAGTAGACACCGATCGTGCCGGAACAGGCCAACATTACGCCGAAGGCCACGTAGTCCCACGATGTCCACCGCAGGTGAAGATCGACGTCGGTGGGTACGGTGAAGTTCAACATGATGGCGTCTGTTTACGCTCAACGGCCAGAGGGCATAAGCGACGGGCGACGGCTGGCCGTGGCAGGACTCAAGAAGCGGACGCACTTTCGTAGCGAGGACGCGTCCTGGTACGTAGCGTCTCGTCGCTCGCTGCCAGAGTAGAATGTAATGGGGCGAGCTTTACGGTTTTATGCGCGATACACCGGAAGAGCGCTTTATGGCCCTGCATTCAACGTAACCGACGGATGCCGATGCGCGGCCGGCGATGGCCTGCGATGCTGATGGACGATTCGCTGACAAATTCACGGAGACATGTCGATGAACATTTCCTGTCCGAATGACGACGGCGTTAGCTGCCGGATTCGTCACTGAGCACGTGTGCAAAAGCGAACAGGTCGTCGCGTCCGTCGCCAGCCGGCCAGGACGTTAGGCTCTTATGGCAGGCGAGACGTTTATGAAGAGCGCTCTCATGGCTTCGCAGGCGTCTACGGGCGGCTGCAAGCGGCTGGTCGTGGAGAGGCCTCTTTTAGGAGTTGAGCGCGCCATTGTTGCTGCTGTTGCTGCTGCTGTTGCTGCTGCTCCTGCTGCTACTGCTATTGCTCCTGCTGCTGTTGCTGCTGCTGCTGTTGTTGCTGTTGACGACGGCTGGTGTCGGTGACGACGCTTGCAGTTGTTGCGTTGGCCTCGTAGGATATGTGCAAGCCATGCTCGACGTTACGGGGCCGATACGGTAGCTCAGGACTGATCGATAGCTCCTAAGCGAGTCGCGAGTTCTTTGGCCGTCCCCAGGACCATTCAAATGGAGATCGATAGGGGAAAAGGGCAACAGGCAGAGACGGCGAGAAAGCACCAGAAAATGGGAGCAGAAAATGGACGAAATAGACAAATCAAGCACACAACTAGTGAGCATATGTTCGTTACTCAATGAGCGTGTGTGTGTGTGTGTGTGTGCGTCGACGTGAAGGCGAGCTATCGCAAGACACACAAAACAGCGCGATGAAGGGGGACGTAAATCAATTACATCACCGAGGTGCTGCCGTGGCGCGCTCATTCTGTTCGTAGGCAACGCTTGACATCGGTACGGGCTGACATTCACACCCGCCATACGCGGCCGTCGCATGTGGCCGGGCGCAGACATATACACACACACACACACACACACACGGAGACGCTACTCGACATTGTGTCGCTTTACCATTGACCTCGACACGTAGAAGCGTCAACAGTGGCTGGGGACCGGTCTACCTTGTCGGCCAATGCGATCGTGGATGTCACAGCTGGAAGAAGGTAGAAAATGACGGACGGACGGACGGACGAACGGACGGACTACTTGTGGCAGACTCACGCGCCCCGCACTCAATCAGTAGGCGCCTGCGTCCGTCGTCTCGTTCAGGCCGAGCAGGAACGCGCATAGGTCGTCGCTACTGGCCGGATGAGGTACTCGGACGCCGGTAAGTTGCCGAACCGTTTATCCGCGTTGTTATTCGTGCGAGGCGCACGGTTCAGGAAGAAGGCGGGGCGGACGTCCAGGACCGCCGTCGGATGAGGAGACTGTCGATGATCCGAGCAAAATGGCAGACGAACCTACCAGGACAGAGGCAACTTGAATCGAAGGAGCGGGCGAGCGAGACGAAGGAACACAACGACGCGCGCTGCTATTTGCAAGGAGAACGTGCAAAGGATGCGTGGGTAGCAGTTATTGGTCGAAATCAGAGGCGGCGATTGCCATCGAAGTCGACGTTGACTTCGCTGCGCACAGAGACAAAGGCCAAACTGGCCATCTTGTCGTGTCAACACGAGACGTTTTTGTTGGTGCCGATTTTGTTTTGCTGCCCTGAGAGTCCCTCTTCTGTGTCACCGGAAATGCGAACATCGGACAAATCTCCCTTTAACTGTATCGATCGGATCGTCCTGTCGTTAGGGTTCAACGGGTAGAGAAGCGAAACAACGACGACGACGACGACGACGACGTTCGAAGGCAAACACACGGGTGGCCAAACCGCAGGCCACTCTACGTGTGCGCGACGTGCGTAGCAGCAGAAGGCCCAGTTCCGCACTTCGGCGCGGCACAAGCAGCTGCGAGCCGCTGCAGAAAATATCACACGTCACAGACGTCACGGAATGTCCGCTGGCGGTGTCTGCGTCGACCCGCAAAGAACAGGGAACGACGAACGAGAGCGGAAAGAACGATAGACGGAGATGTTTAACCAGGACCACACGGCAAATTTACTTTCACCATTGTTAATCCGATTGGCGATCCGCGGAGCCGGTCCGATATTCACTCGCCGGCGAATGGCTCCGACGCGCGTTGACACTGCTCGGTTTCAACATCTCAACGGACTTCCATGCGTTGCTATTCGTCCCTGTACAATATCAACGCTCATCACGTTACCGCTTATAAACACACACACACACACACACTTCGAGAATTGTATGCATATATGTGTGTGTGTGTTTATATATATGTATATACATATAGATATATACACACAATGTTCGGTTTTCTCTAGGTCAAATTGTGAAAACGACAGCGACTTAGGAATTCATGAGCGGTTATCCGATGAAAATGTGCACGCGCGATCCCTGCTACGATATCGAGTTACCTCGGAGCGGTGAACTGAAGTGACATTCCCATCTCTCACTGATTATATTACCGGTAACTTCGTAGAGAGGTTGCGTTCTTCGGAGAGATTTCCAGAATCAACGAAATCGACGGAGCGACACTCGAGGTGGATCGAGCGAGCGAGCGAGCTCGGATAGGGTCGCCCTGAGGTTGTTCGGGGCCAGCCACATTGACCCATCCCAACCTGGCTCCCCACAGAGATGACTCCCGACCTCTGCAAACGTTCTCCCACGACGCCCCCGACGCCTCTCGGTGCGACGGATTCCTCAGTAGTCGTCGCTTAGAGACACGACAGCGCTAGACTCCTTGTAGGAGTCCTACTGTAATCGAAGCTCCGAGCGGACAGCAGCCTTCACCGCTGGACCCATCGCGGTAGCGGGGCCTCCTGACGGGGCCTCCTGGCGGGGCCTCCTGGCGGTTCATAGCAAAACAGTCGTCGGCGTTTAGGACCGAACATCGATTTGATTCTCTACGCAAGTCCGATCGCCGTCGTTCGTGTTCCGTCTCTAACTGGTGCGCGTCGATCGCTTCGGACGGTTGTCTCAAAAGAAGGCCGCGGCTTTGGCAAAGCGGACGAATATTCGCTCAATGTCGAATTTCGCTCGCGCGCTCCATCCCTCCAGGGCCCAAGGGCCCGCCGACCACGAGACGACCCCCATCAAAATCAAACCAGCCGATCTGTCTACACTTTCTCGTCCATCCGACGCATTCGTCGTTTGCTCTTCGTCTTCGCCATGTATCGACCGCTGTAGTGAACGTCGTTCAAGCGAGAGGCTTGCCGCCATTACGGCGTTTACCTCACTTTCCGCGTACCCCTGATCGTCGAGCGTGGCCTCTAGTTCCGACCCGATCTGACCCAGTCTCGTCGAACCCACCGACCCACTACACTCTTCCCACGACCCGAAGCGTCCCACAGTGTGCCCTTGGAAAGCAAACACGTTTAATGCGTGAATACGTGCTGATGCCCAGGGATTCTTTTGTGCTTCGTGAGAACCGCGTACGAAAAAACCGCGTGCGAGGGCGACCACAAAAGGGGGCCAAAAGCAAATTCAAACGATAGAAAATGAGCGAGAGAGTCGAAACCGAGGGCGCGACAGAGAAAAGCGACTATTCAAGCGACCTCGGCCGACGGTTTCAGATGATGGGGTTCTATCATGCACGCGCGTGCGTGCGTGCGTGCATCCGCCTAGTTCGCCGTGCATGACGTTCTACTGAGCGTTTATCTAGTTTTCGCGCTTAACGATGACGCAATCAAGATGGAGCGATTCCGAGCGCGGGACTTTGTGTGCCACGTTCAGATGGATCGATGGCGCTCCAAATTTTGGCAGGCTAGCGAGCTATTATTTCCTCAGAGCGTTCGCTGTTGTCGTGGCGAAACACGAGGGGACGAGTACGTCGTTCATTTCGTACGCGCTTTATATCGTGCGCTCGAAATATGAGGGATTCTGCAGTGGCATGAACTGCATCGACGCGGCCCCTTTAGTGCGCCGGATCAGCGCACCTCGCTATCGGAACTGGTTCGGATCTGAGCGACTCGTCTGTGATGCCCTCTGAGTACATGTTGTGCTTGTTCTATCCTTGGGTCGTGTGCTACGAGCGTCACTTCTGGCCTGGAGCACCATTCTAAGCAGGTACACTCGAGTTTGGGGGGGGTCAGCTGGCGATCATAGCGGTAACCTAGTAGGTGCTCGAACGGAGCGCCTTTCGAGGTCGTTCGGAGCGCCTTTCGAGGTCGTTCGGGGCGCGTATCCCGGAGTAAGCGTTCCTGACGCCATTCCTGATCTAGGCCAAGACGTAGAGCGGTTCATTGAATATCGGAGCTAATTTACGGAGTGCGTGTGAGCGAGTAGGCATCGCGTACGGGCATGAGTCTGAGCATAGCTAACTCCTGACCTGTAATTGCTCGGAATTCATTCATAGCCAGACCGACTTTTTATCGATCTAGAGATTTTGTTGTCACGCAATTACGTGATCGCCCCTCAAGGCTGTGGTGGGCACGGGGTGGTGACGCGTAGCACCGCAACGAACTGGAAATTAACGAACTGTTCACGAATTTCGAGGGATCGCTACTTATTTTCAACTAAATATATGATCGGTGAAATAAACAGCGGTACCTCCGCAGAAACCGGCCTCTTCCGTGGCAGTGTAAACCGACAGAATTCCGTTCGACTGTTGAATTCAACGTCAATTGCTGACGAACGGTTACCTCTGTTTTCCTCTGGTTACCTCGCTCACTGTCCTTGTGAAACATCTCTCACATAAAAATCTACTCCTCGGCTGCTGTGACTGTCCGAACAAGTGAAACACGCCGAGAGAACGACCTACTCCCCGGCCGGTCCAGAGAGGCCGCTCGAAATGAGAAATTATTCCGGCGCTGCGGCTATCCAAATGCTTTTTACGATGCCCAGAGTACGACTTCTACTTGGAGTATTCCTTCCCTGAGCTCGAAATGAGGCCTGCTAATGCCCAGCCACCAGCATTGCGCTCACTCTGTAGCTATCCTTGAAACCGTCCAGGCAGCAGCAGCAGCAGCAACAGCAGCAGCAGCAGCAACAGCAGCAGCAGCAGCAACAGCAGCGGCAGCAGCAGCAACAGCAGCGGCAGCAGCAACAGCAGCAGCAGCAGCGATACGAGCCGCAAGTTTCATGCGCGGAAAAATCTGCCTGGCAGGAAACTTAAGCTGTGCGATGCGACGAATTTCGTTCGGTGAGTGCTTGAGTGCCTCGAGAGTCCTGACGTCAGAATGACGCTGTGCTTTAACGCACTCTGCGCATGGACGCCGGCCTGGAAGGTATTCCGCAGTCGCGTCCAACTATCACGGGGTCATATTTATGGGACTGGATTTTTCCTTGAGATCGTCATTTAGCTGCTACTCGCTCGACACGTCAAATCGGGTTTGGGCTTCGCCGATTAGATGGGTCGGCTTTGCTGCACAGACATACGTTGAAGGACCAGGTGGAAGTGCTTGCCAAGTGGTGGGGGGTCGTCAGCGGGAACTAATTCAATGCTCGAGGCAATGTCAACCGTGAGGCCGTGATGTAGATGGCCTAGTCGACTCGACAAAAAAGGCCACCTTTTTTATGGCAATAGTTTTACAGATGGCAGGCGCCTAACACCCGAATATAGAAACGTTCAAGGAACCGTCCGTAACGGGATTTTAGCAGATGGCCGCATTACCTGTCGGTCCTGCTCCTGTCCTTCGTAAGTGTTTCGTGCTCTTGGAGAAACAGAAAAGCTAGGCTAGGAAGGCCAGCAAATTTAGGACATTGCGGTTCACGCTAGACGACTACAGCTTCTAACTATTTGAGGTGCTTTTAGCGTCAGCGCACAGAAAACCCATGGGAGGTCAACCAGGAAGGTTACTCACTGTGCAATTAGGTTGGCTGCCGCTGCCTGATTACATGTTAGGCCTTTTTCGCGACGGCCATAAGCTCTCCATTCGTCCGAGATTATTTGTGCCCTTTAAATGCAGGCGTAGACAAACGTGACTGTCCGTCGCCACATACTCATTTAGTAATGTCTGCCATTTCCCCCGTTTGTTCATCTCCAGCCCGATGCCAGCACGATTTCATTGGATTGGTTAGTAAAGGGGAAAGCGATGTTCCACGACGAAGTCTCATTTGCTTTTGGATTCCTAATTTTTATAAACAATAGGACTTACGCAAACTGAACGTACACGCAAGCGCTGGGTGGCAAGCAATGTCGTTAGCGATCGGATAGTAGCTCTCTTCTCAACTATATATATATATATATATATATATGAAATAAATGTGAAAAAGCTCAATGCGTCTACGATAAGAACGTCATAGACATAAAGCACAAATAACCAATTGATAAGGAGGTTAAATTTACAAGAAATGAGGAAAAACGCCAGAGCCACGTACGCCCAGATCAACAGAGCGACGCGTCAGTCGGTGAATGCTACATCTTCTTGGGTGCTACGAGAGTCTGAGCTCCGTCTGAGAACCTGATTGAACCAGTTGTTCATTACTCCTGCATACACACATTCATACACACATTCATACACACACACATAAATCATACACCCGGTATATCTCATTCGCTGCGGAGTCCAAAAACAAACCGGCGTCTTGCTCTGAGATCAGGCGTTCATACTGAGGCTTATCGCCGTTTGGGGACGTGAGGTGGTTTGATTTAAAAACCTCGGCGCTGCGCTAATTAACAAACAGCTGTGAGTTCTAGGCAGGAAGTGTACGAGAGGAACTGTGCTAGCGTGTTCGAGGCCGAGCTTCAGAAGGGATGATCGAACGACGGGACGATCCTGTTCGTCGGCAGAAGGTGATCTAATACAGAAAAGTCACTTCACTCGCCAATAGCTAAATTGCCAGTCATGATGGCCTGCCGTGGCCGAGAATCATCGTAGACGTTGTCTGCTTTGCAATTCAGAGACTGCGGTGGCCTTTCGAGACTCCGGTCAGCCTCTGTTTAATTGTTTTGACCAGCTCAGCGGTTTTCGGATCCGTTCGACGTTCTTCGACGCGACGGGGACGTGCGAATGTTGTTTTGCTCAACCTGTTCGGCGACATAAACCATTCACGAATCGTCTCGTTCGTGCAAGATCCTCCTGATCAGACATAATTTCCTCGGGCCCTGTCCATGGTAAGCTTGGGATCGCTTCTACTGCACGCAGAAGACCTCCGAAGTGCACAAAACACAGCAGAAAGTATGGCCGTCGCCAGCGCGATTCGCATCCTCAAGCGTCAGCTCGGCGGTCAGCCGTTTCGTCCACATCCGGCCGCTGCTACGGCGGATCAGAGGTTCGGCCTGCAGTGCCATGAAGTGATTCTCGAAATGACTGTGCTTGAAAAAATGTTTACCCGTGCTTGATTCGAGCGAGATCTGACTTATTCGACCTATCGGTTTGATGGATCCGCTTCTGTGTGCCTTGAGGAACGTTTGCGACCCCTCCGTCATGGATCCTGACAATATTTTGGGTCGTGGCGGCGTTCGTCAACGTCTCCATCGGTTCACTCAGGCAGAATGCTTACAAAGCACGAACCAACTCGAGGGGAACGCGTCCCAGGCGACATTGTTCGATCTCCTTAAGATTCTGCGCCATCAGCGTCGCTCTACTCCGAGATTTTTGACATGGCTTGCACGATTTTCGCCTTCTACTTCTGTAGAAGCCCAGGATAAACGTACACGATGTGAACTAGTAGTACTAGTTTGTCTGTGGCCTACATGCGGTGTCTGTGCGCAATAACTTCGATACTGCCTGAACGTTCCCTACGAACGAAGGGGCGGCCCCTTAGGGGCTAGCTAGCTAGTTCGTCATCTCATTTCCTAAAGACTGTTGAAGGTGAATCATGTTTTTTCGATGCTCTCTAAACTCTACTGGCCGAATCTGGCCGTAGAGTTACGGCTCCTCGGCTAAGCAGCGCAACGAAGAGGGAAAAACGAGTTTGTTGTTGAAGTTGTCGTCGACGTCGACTGGTCGTTTGCTGCTCGGATGAGAAGAGTACTTGTCAACAATGAGTGAGTGAGTGAGTGAGTGAGTGAGTGACACGTAGAAATGAGTAGAATCACTCAATCGTACTCGTTACGCGCGCGCGCGTTTAGGAGATGTCATCACCGTCGCGAAGGGTCGTCGCAAGGAGGAGGCTTACGCACGTTTATCTGGGGCATTTCTCACGATGAAGTTCATATACCCCTCGGGAAGACGAACCCCCCCCCCAACAACAAGAATAATTTGTGGTCTATTTGAGCGTTGATCTCATGGGTTGATGCTGCTGGACGTAATGTAACAAAAACCAGGAGCAGGGACGCGTGCGTAACGCAAAATCGCTCACATGGAAGAATGCATCAGCCCGGCCAGCTGCTGAGGAGGCCCTTCACAGATGGAGGAAAATTGTCAACATCGAGTAGAAGCACTTACGTGCATTCATGCATGCGACGTACGGTCTAGTCTACTTCACGAAACTGATTGTCTCTTCGCGCGTCTGTCTAGCCGAACCTAACAGCCTAACCTGTGGCCGGCGACCTCGTCCCTCGACAGAAGCTGCAGCGGCGACGGCGACGGCGATACACAGACGAGTCGAGCGAGCACTTTCGAGCGTCGTTCCTCATTGGCGTCATCTGTCGTGAGCGAATGAGGGGCAAATCGGTACGCCCGAAACGCCCCTTTCGATCGAATGAGAGTGGCTTTCAAGTGTGCACACCTCTGCCTTCATCAACGTTTGTTTGCTCGCCAGGCGTCCGCGTATCGATGAACGCGTCGGAGCTCCGCGATTGGCCCGGGTCCACCTAAACCCGACCACGAGACGCCGCTCCTCCGCTCGAGGTGGACTATGGAGGACGAAACGCTCCAAATGGATCCACATCGCCTTCAACAAACGGAAGCCCTCGTTCCCAATGCGTCGACACGCGTGGGAAAAACTTGTTGGCATTTATTTGTTGTTACACGAGGCGGCGGCGGTGGCGGCGGCGACGCACGCGCGTTCAGGGGACACGAACGTCTTCGACATCGAGGCATCTGGCGTGAACAAATATACAACGAAAAACTCGTTCTTGGCTCGTACTGAGCTCGGCTCTGAGGGAAGCCCCTCCAGCTCAGGACAACTCCGAGCATGAACTCCGAGAGCGGAATGCACTTGTTAAACGAGAGGCTGTTTTCCATCCATTATAGGATGTAACGTTCGAGGTGTAACTTACTCTCAAGTATTTCCAATTAGCGTCAGCGGTCGATGCAGGCGCGAGGCGAAATTTCGCGCTGAAACAGAAGCGGCTGTACCTCTCGAATAAACTGAGTGGACTCCGATGCGGACGTGGTGTTGTTGTTCGCTTGTTGTATTTTCTAGGGGGAAGAAAAAAAAACAAAAAAAAAGGAAAAACAAAAACTCTGTGTCAAGCCTGTGAGTTGCTGTTCGATGCACGCATGAGTGCACACCGAAGGCTGGGTCGAGCGAAGAGAGACGAAGATCCATCCGCTTTCGAGTGGATGCGACCCAGAATTCGAAAACGTGCGCCGGAAACGTCGCAAGAGGCGACGTTCCAAGGAGTTGGACCAGAAGTCGGAGCCATTACGACGATTGCCTTCGCATCGTGCGAATGTGCTTGAACTTACGCACGAAGGGGAAGGGGGTCGTTATTCAAATTTACGAGCACTCATCTTCCGTATCACGCCTGAGTGCGAACTTGTTTATAACGGACGGGAACTCGTCCTCCAGTCGATGTCCAGTCGTCATGAGCACCTCCGTCTGCCGAGGGCGGCCACCGTCGATCTGGCGCTGGTGTTCCGTTCTGTCCGTACGTCAAGTCCGCGGGGGCCAACGCTTGTCCCAGCGGGGGCCACCGCAGCGGGGGTCATGCCGCCAGCACAGACACGGAGTCGCTGTTGGACGGAGGAAATTATTCAAGCACGATTCGGATCTCGTGTACCCCGCGAGCGGCGCATACGAAGTGCGACTCCCACAGACGGTGCAGAATTTCTCGTGAAGACGTTCGCCTCCCTGTGCTCCTCTCCTCCTCGCGAAGGTTCACCGGTTCCGAGATGCATTTCGACGCAGTTTTTTTTTTTGTTCACTGCTTCCCACACCACATTCCCATCAGTGGGAGCGTGACCAGCTTCACGCGCACGTACGTTGCTGGCCAACTTCAGACGTTCCAGCTGCACACTCCGATGAATAAAGTGATGATGACGGCCGTTTCCTTCACTACTACGGTCGGCGTACTTCAGAGCTGAGTAGGCCTAACGTGTACGTAGGCCAACTGGCCAGTGCATTTGTCCTCGAGGCGTTGTTCACGTTCGTGCGAATTCGACTTAGTAAGTGAGTCGACAGTGCAACTTCGAACTTGGGGGGGGGGG
>MNPL01028480.1:9408-20184 GCA_002081605.1 Tropilaelaps mercedesae
TCGACCGGTATGCGAGGGGCTAGTGCGGGGGCGACTGCGTCGGAGTTCCTGTGCGCCCCGCAATGTTCAATATATATCCGGGGGCGTTCTGCAAGGCCAATGGATGTGGCCGATTTGGTCCTGCCAGACCGGAGCGGCACCGGTTAGGAAGGCGCTCCATTGGCGGGGAAGGAGTGAAAGTAGGAGACGAGGAGAGGTCGACGAGTATTAAAGTCAGCCGTTCTTTTATTCATGAAGCGAAAGCAACGGCCAGCCACCGTCAATGGGGTCAGACGCAGAGGCTCCGGAGCGGCCTAGACGACGCCCGGATGAAAGACAGCTTGTCGATGGATGCACCCCGCGCGCCGGTCGGTCAACCGGAAATAAATGAAAGTTCGTCCTTCCGTAGCGGGCATTTTTGAAAGTTCACGTGGAATGCCATTTCTAGAACAGGCCCGAGTCTTCGGGGCGAGTCGAGGGGCTGAAACGTCGGGAGTGGGGGGGGGGTCGAATCGACCCTCGGCAACAGCGATTTAAAGCCAGTCCGACCTTCGGGGAAGGCGGTTGGCGAGGAGAGGTGCGTAGCGGGGGAGGTCTGAGCTGAGTGAAGGTGCCTGCGTACGCCGCCTGCCGAAGGCGACCAGTGCAACGCCGGGCAGAAGTGCTACGCAATAAAACAATTCCATCTGGCGACGAGCCGGATCTGCTCCGTCGCCTACCGGCCAGCAGACGTCCCGTCCTTGGGGCGAACAAAACATTGCAAAAAACGAGGGTTGAAACAGGAAAAAAAGGGCGTCGAAGACTGAAAGCGGAGGAGCGAGAGGGGGATGGGGTAGAGCACGCCCGCTCCGAGGCCTGCTCCGGTGTTGTGGGCAACGAAGAGGAACAGGCCGGCCGCCGACTAGGGCAACGGAGAAAACCTTGCCGAGCGCCACGGCGCACGCAGATGGCGAAGTCCATACGCGGCTCGGTTTTCTTCACGGACATTTTATGAACGCCGCATATTTTCGGCGGTGCGCTCAATTACCAAACGCACTCAGCGAATGGATTCGACGTCCAACCCGAACGATCCGACAGAGCGCTACGAACATTCTCGAATCGTATGTAGATACATTGACACAGGAGGCCATATGGCAGACATGTGTGAGCTGGCTTGAGCAGAGGCGCCATGGCTTGTTGGATTGTAGATGTGGTACTGAGTACGTCAACTATACGGCAGCTGGAGGTACGACGGGCTCGAAACCTCTTCGGGGCTGACGGATGATCAGCCAATGTGCAAACTCCACGGTAAGTATTCCACTGAACGCAATTCTACGGTGGCGCGGCTCGAACCCGCACACCCAAGGTCCATTGGTTGCGCGGTGCAGGCGTCTCTACAAAGAAAAACGCGTAATATCTCACTTAATCGGAGCTGTTAAAAACAGCATTTCAGCTCCATACGAACGACAAGGGTGAAGCTGAGTTAATTTGAAATATTTGCGGTCATCGGTACGGTCTATAGGACAAGACGGTGAAAATATTTACGAGTAAGGTAGCTTCTGCCGATCAGGTGATACGAACCACATGTGCTTCTAAGTACTATTGCATCCTATCGCCGCCTAATTCACTGAGAGATGCTGCTCTCAGAGGCGTTCTAAGCGTTCCGATATTTTCTACAGTAAACCTACAGAACTCACGCCACGGTGAGTTTCCTGGAAACGAACGAAGACTTGCAGAGCTCAGTCTGTCTGATTCAAGTTTTCAACAGGTCTCGAAACCCTACAAAATCTAGTATTACGCAATATTGGGCACAAATACCCGGGACACGAATATACGTGCTTGAGTTGTGTGTGGGCTGTGCATACGATTCCCGAGCGTGTCAACGCCAAGGTGCCTGCAAACGCTTGCGGTTGACATGATCTAATCCTATTGTCCGTAACCATATCTGTCCCTAGTAGAACTAAACGCTTGAATGGACACGCGAGTACACTATTTTCGTCATCACACAAATGTTTTCGGTAGATTTCTACACAGCATGAGGTCCCAGCACGCGGTAGATTCTATCCCTGAAGGTTTTACGAGCATCTTTTCAAGGCCTACGTTGTACCCTTGGACAAACTGAATTTCTACCATGAACGAGTCCAATGAATCGATAAGTGAGAGCTATAGTGTGCTCCACGGGGTAATTCGCGCAGAAACTCTACAGGCCTAGGTATTAATTAGTCGGGAGAGTATTCGGTAGCAGTATTTAGGCTAAGTTCGTCTAGCCCGATGTGAATTTGTGCAGCGCGATCCGAGGTCGAACGACGACACAAGAGGGCAATACGTCTAACATGTACGGCAAAAATGAAATGATCCTGGTTCAACGCAGGAATATGTCACAAACGCGTCTAAGTACCACCCCTGATTTTTCTGACGGTCATGTTCCGAATCTGCCTGCCAGATCTGGGCCAATCGGTACACTCCTGTTCGTATGCTATTAACGGTGTAATAACTCCCACACGTTCGAGGTATGTGCACATGGTTCCGTAAATGGTTTCTATGCTGTTTGAATAACGCGGTTGTTCGTTAGGCTCGCTGAAACTCATCTGACCGAGACGTCTACTGGCTTCGCAAAAAACGAACGCCATCTTATCTGCGCCCAACCGTACACGCGCGAACTACGCCGAAGCGAACCACACCTGCAGGCCAAGACCGGCAAAAACCAAAGCCGAACAGGCTTGCGATACATTCATTTATTCATTGGTTCATGATACAGCGTATTCGGTAGAATACCCATCGAGGTAGATATCGTCTGCGACTTCCAAGGACATCATCTCGCCGCCATTTGCATTTTCCACATTCACACTTGATCCCATTCTGCTCGAAGGCGTTCGCAACTCGTCAGCACCCACTATAAATCACGAGCGAATACGTTGTCGACGAGTGTATATTCACCGCCTCGCACCTCCTGTTTGCCTCCTTGCGCCCCTTCGGAGCTCATATCTGTCTCTTTTGAAATCTTTTATCCATCTCTCCCCGCAACATGCAACATATGCATGTATCGGCGCAGAGGCAAACCTGCAATGTTGTCTTGGCCGTATGGTGTGTTCGGCTGTTGCCGAGCCTCAGAGTGTGCATGTGGTCGCGTGCGCGGTTTCGCCAGCCTCAACAGGCTACCCAACCAACGGCACGGAATCAGGTGCTCCAATATACGTTAGCTGACACGCGTAGACAATCCACTGTTGACGCAGGTGATGAAAATAGCAATTGTGTTATACGATTACGTGGCAGATACGTCAAAACCTGTGTTGGAGCGGACCGTACATACGGAGCACCTCGACATGACGACGCAAGCGTGACAGCGTTAGTTGTTAGTAGTATGTTAGTTGTGTTTCGAGTTTTTTTCTTCCTTGTAATGGGAAAACTGCTGATGGAAGCCAAAGTGGGTGAATCGAGTGAGTCAAATGCGAAGTTTTGCCAATATTGCGTTCACAGCTGTGCGTACATCGACGAGTGTCATTGAGAGTAGGGCAAAACAGGACCACGACACGACCAATTCGTCGCTCCTAACGTTGACTAAAACGTGGCAGTCGTTTTTAGATCGGATACAAAGAAAAAAATTTCATAAATTTTGTGGCGGTTTGTGTCGTTTAGTTATGTCCGTGTACGCATACGCCTCGGCTTAATGCTAATCGGCTGATGGCGGCACTAGCTTAATCCGTGCTGGGCCACAGGTAGCTTAAAGGCCCAACGTGTTGTCTTTAAATAAACTAAACATCGATTAATGAGCTAAATCCCCATGACTGCATTTTCTAATAGCCTACACGAATCCGTACGCGTCGTACGTCTCCTTAACCCATGCGTTTGACGGAGCTCCAACAGGTTGGACGTAATGTCTGCTTTTTCCGTCGTCCTTGGGTGCCTCCTGTGCCGCTACAGACTTACACGGGCGCGGATACATGCAGTAACTCGCTGATATATATCGTCATTCATGGCAGCTTACGCACAGTTGTTCTCGGGCGTTGCGTGGCATACGCATGTCGTCAGGGAAGAGCAAGGCTGGCGGAGGTGGCGGCCCTCGGAGGACAGCCGGGGTCGATGAATGGTGTTCCTTGCCGCCAGCCCCCCTCGTCACCGGCTCGCCAGCGAGTTCTCCTTGCGTGCTCACACTTTTTCTCGGGGGAATTCGTGAAAAATATATTCTGAATATGTAAATAGCCGTCCCTAGTCGTCATTGTAATGGCAACCGCCGTGGAACAAGAGTAGCGCAAAGAAAGAAGTCTAGCGAAAGCAAGGGAAAAGGACGGGGCTCGCCAGAGATAGAAATAGAGCGAGAGAGGGAGCCAGCGAACAGGCGCAGATACGCCCAAGAAAGACAGCGAGCACGGAATAATAAAATGGAATGGGTCTGGAACTGCCTGCGACGCCGGGCACAGCTTCCAGGGCCCCGGGTTTCCCGCCAAGAGGAAAGAGTGGCGGAACATGTTCTTCAGCCGCGAGGGACGTGTTTCCCCCTCCGTGTTAACAGAGGCGGCAGCGGCGGCGAAGGCAAAGGAGTACTGAAGCCTGCCATTAATCCAATGCCTGTCCTACCAGCCAGCCAGGCAGCCCGCCAGCCCCCCCATTGCACCGGATAGAAGCGCTCCCTGCGCTAGTTGTCCCTCTCCCCCTCCCTTTAACTGATTTTCTCTAAAGACTTTCGGAGCGATGAAGGCGAGGACGATACTCAGAGCGGAAAGCTACTAACGTCCGGTTTGCACGGTTTGTCGCTCGTTTATTATTATTATTATTATCGTTGTTAGTAGCCGTGTGTCTTCCACACTCATATGATCTCCCAGGACTAGACTGATGCATTATATTTACTATATAATTATTTCCAAAGTGGATCTTACATCAGGCTAAAAAAATGGAGACGGTTCGACACAATCATGAGCTGTGAAATGGTTAGTTTGTGTTGAGTTTGATCTTCCACCGACATGGGCAACGACTTCTGCGGGAATTTTTTTTTATTTCACACTTTGTAAGAAATGTATCCCGGAGTCCGCTCCATATAAGCCTGACAGTCGGTAAAGACGTGTAGAAATCGAACAAACCAGACGAATCGCCTACCGAGATGGGCTTTACCAAGATAAAAGTAAAGAAAATGTTTTTCCTGCTTGCTTTCTGTCTATTGAAAAACCCACACGTCGAGAAAAAACTTAAAAAACAGGTTTAGCGCTCGTATGCGCCAGGCCAGTACATAAGAAACCACACATTTTACTAACCAAGTATATCAACATAGCAGGACGCACAAAGATGAGTATTCATATAGCAGCGTCCTAATCAATTAGTCGTTTTCGAAATTACCTGGCTGGATTGACAGCCGAACGCTATACCAGATGATGTCCTTTTGGCGTGCAACGCCATAGCATTTCATCGAGCAAACCAAACACAACCACAGCATGCACAGACATAATAGAAGAAGCCAAAGGCCAAGCTAAGTGCTACGGTCATTTGTCAAAGTGCGTTTGTCTTTGCGCCAGTGGAGTGAGTCTGCAGAACAGACTCACTCCACTGGCGAGTGAGCTGAAGTTCGTGAAGGGCGCAGTTACCCTGCCAGCCATCGCTTGTCAGCGCGGCTAACAGACACGTGAGGGCTTAACTCAAGTTTAGTTTTGCCGGTGGTCACAATAGCGGGTGTCCGTACACCACGTTAAGCTGAACCCTCATCACCTATTCCTCGAGTGACTTTACATTTCCATGCTCCGAAAGGACAGTGAGAAGACATGCAAATCCGTTCAAACGACACTTTTCTAGAACGAGCGACCTGAGACCTAGCTTTTTGTAGATGGTGGAAATATTGTAGAAAACTCGGTAGAGAAACGGAGAGAGAAGAAAAGGAGTGCGGGAAAGGAAAAACCAAGCGCCTCTCTATCTCTCTCTCTCTCGACAATGTTGCGGACGCCAGTTTAGATTGCGAAAGATAATTCGCCATTGCCACTGTTAAGTACAGTTTCGGTATGAATTAAATGGCCGTATTGTTCTCGGACCGGGCTGTAAAGTTGTGTAGGAGCTGTTCGAAGCTATGGCTGATAGCGGTTGAATTACGACGCATGAAAGCTCTGTAGACGTTTTGAATAAAGTGGTATCCTGCGACGGCCTTGTGTCAATTCTGCATATAAAATAGCGCCTCGAATTACATCATTTTCGCAACGCATAAGACAATGGTTGGTAAGCACAAGTGTTCGCTTACAAATAGCCGAGCAATTTAGGAATAGCTTTGAAACGAGGCGATATTATTCCGATGAATATACATGTCAATTAAAATTTCAGCCGTCAATACCACAATTGCGAGCAGCGTGAACGAAATTTTTCATTGCAACTCCTTGACAACAACAATAAAAAACGTCTTGCTTAGCGTATGGCAACGCTTTGCGCGTATTCGGCGCCTTTACATATGACACATCTCGTTTGCAATCATATATTACAATGAAGCTATGTATTCTGTACAACAGCGGATAGAAATGTCTATATGAGATTTGGTGAAAATTTATGCACACAAAAATGACAGCACTGAACGTTACAGGGCATCTACACGAACAGCCACCAGAATCCCCTGTACAAATTTTATATTTTATATAAAGTGTGCATTTGGCCGAAACTGGCCTTCAAGCGTCACCGCATCGTGCAATATTACGTAAATGTGACGAAGCGACCGCACACCACATGCAGTGTAATGAACGTCCACGACAGCTGATAGAGAACATGGTAGACAAGCATAGGCAACAAAAAAGCAGATCTAGTCATCCGAAATGAATTTTTCTTGGTCAGATCATTTAAGGTAGATAACCGTGTTTGGCCGATTTGGCTATTTCAATAGCTTCCAGCCAGCCTGTAGGCCAGACCAGATGCGCTATGACAGAACTATGGGAGCAATATCATTCGTCTCACTTGTCGCTGAGCCAACACTTAACGGATGACTCTTATGGGTCCGTTCCACTTCTGGGCCACTAAGCCCTGGCGAGCAAACGGGCCTCCAGCAAAGATCCCCATAGCCTCCTCCAGCTCCGGCCGGTTTCGTCCCTCGGCCCGCCATATTTAACCCTAAAAATGAACGCATCGCCTGCGTGCAGCTGCCGGGTGACGTCAGTGGAGTGCAGCTGGCACTCGGTGTTTGCCACAGCCAATGCTCCTGGTTCCCGTTTGGTAAGCTCAACCCGAGAAAGGGGTGCAGCGCGGGCCAGTGGAAGGCTGAAGAACGTGAGGAGCTCCATAACCCCCTTGGACTCGCCCTTCACTCTGCACGGTCCGGAGCTCGGCATCTCACTCAACCATCCAGTGTTGACCGCGTTGAACCACTGCCTTCCAGTCCTAACATAGCTTTTCCCCTAGGCCGTGTAGTAGGCTGTCCAGGCCGAGCGATATGGCAAGGCTTGCTGGGCACGCAGCGCATCCCTACAGGTTCGGCAAGTCGGCCTTCTTAAGGGACTAGAGAAGTCTCGTCCGGAAACTTGAGCGATATATCAGCACAAAGCGTCCCATCCGCCGCCCTCTTCCTGCAGATCCAGCTCTGAACGGAGCACCCCAGCGTCCCATAGGCCCCCAGCTCACCCAGATTTCTCACGGCTTTCAGGCCACCCGGGGAGCCGTTTCTGGACGACCGGCGAGAGAACACGGCTGTAACTGGCCGACGACGCTGTTCGAGAGTGGAGGAACGTTTTTGGGTGAGGGGAACGTGCAAAGCAGCTCGACTCAGGGACAGACCGCGCTCAGTGGCGCAGAGCCATACTGGCACCTACCCATATTCGCTCAATGTAACTTCAGCTCACACTCCTGGCCCGTCAGATCGCTGTAAAACCAGCCATCTGCATTGAGGCCATATTCGCAAGCTGGCATGAAGGCCTTTCGAGAAATGCTAAAGCAAAACACTTCTACACACACACACACACCTACACACATATATATATACATATATATATATACTCCCCTTAGAGCTCCAGTCATCCTGTCAGAACAGTGAAATGAAAGAATTTGCCACACAAATAAATAGTACAACAAAAGTCAACCAAGCATGCTTGAAGTGTCATGAAAAGGTCAAGCTTGCATAATTAATTGGGACGTAAAAATTCCTGTAATTCTACTTCATCTAATTTGCGTGCTATGTGCCAATATGTCACTGACCGACTGACTTCGTTTTGAAAGTACGTCCATCTTAAGGCGGTTGCTTTGCATCGCTACCGATCATAGTGGAGGAAACAGCCAGGAACAGTTGAGCAATGCAATGCCGGATGGACTACTCCTCGCGGCTATTCATTGGATGCACAGCCTTATTGCAACGTCACAAGGAATTTTCACAGCCTACAATTCTACTATGGTCGAAGGACACACGTGATTTCGTCACACTCGGCCGCTTTTTCTGGTTGACGCACTGATCAACGGAGTCTCGGTTAGAAAGCAATTTATTTACGACATTGAGCGCCTTCTCTACACCTCTGTGACAAATTGAATTCATCGGATGATTCTGTTTGTTCGCTGTCACCACATCCGGCTGTTGCGACACACACGCATGCACGCACGCACGTGCATGTACCAGCGTGGTCAAACATTGGGTATTGGCCGATGGCTGAGGCCAGCGTCGATGTTAACGCCTGATGACATCGTCAAAACGTGCACGCAACCCCCGTCGGGATCAGCGTTAGGCGTGAGAACGCAACCTTGTCGAGCCGTTGTCGAGAATATTCGCTGTGTAAGGGAAACGCAATACCGACAAAAAAAGACGGTGCACCGAACAGTCCGGCAACTCGGTTGGGTTTTGTCTGACAGGTTACGCAACTCTGCGTAACTTTCCAACTCGAGCGTGCAGAGATTACCACAGACCGTTCTCTCGGCTGTGAATATCCGAGAGTTTGTCACTCGTTCGTAATGCGACAACGAAATTTCCATCTGCCTTATAAGAGAAGCCAAGTACGATATATGTCCATACAATTGTTTACTCACAAACAACGCGTTAATCGTTATTCGAGGCATGCATGATCATTATCATTGTTTGCTCAGAAGAAGTGAGTTTTTTCTCGAAATAAGCATAGTGGGAAGTGGGGGAAGTTTCTAGTGGGAAGGTCGTAACCGTCCCTTAAATTACCAGAAATAACAAAGTAAATAATACCGAAATCCTACAATTTGTCACACATAGCAACTTGGAGACAGCTACGCTACAATTCGCTCGTGGGTGTTGCTGTGTTCCAATATTGTTCACCGAGAAAAGGTTACACCGTCTTCATTTTTTAGTCTTGTTTTTTATTTGACCGCTATTTTATGTAGGATTCGTTAGCTACGTTCTGCACGCCATTAACGCGCCATTACAGGTAGCGTAGTTTTGTAGACGAAACTCCCCACCGGGTTCCGTGAATTGCTGAATACCCACACGCTCATCAGACCCTTATCTGCTCCTGCAGTTGACTAAGCTGTCCCTGAGTTCCACAAGCACATTATTCGCACGTTAAAATTTCCTGAAGTCCCAGCGTGTCCCATTGCCTTGCTGAGATGCCTGGTCAACGCAAAGGCTCTAACGGCTACAAGGGAACCTAGCCAGCCATCCGACTAATACTTGTTTCTCTATTTTCTTTCGATTTTTCTTCCTTTAAATCTTCGACCTAGATCGTTGTTCCCTCATCATCGTCGTCGTCGGATTTCGTCCATTTCCATTGTCGTATATCCTGGCTTTATCGCCCTCCAGCGGGTGCAGCGAAAAAAATAGACCCTTTTCGGCCTGATGTGTTTCTGGCAGGCCGACAGCCATCAGCACAGAACCGGCACAGAAATGCAGGACGTGAGTTAGCTGCAATAGGAGATAGAGATCAGTAAATGATCCTGTAGAATGCTGAAAAGTTGAAGGAATTTAGCTTGAACTTCCGACACCTAAAAATCTTGGCACGGAACGATTCCAGTAAGCGAACGAGCGAACGAGAGCGAGAGAGAGAGAGAGTAATTGAGGAATACGAATATTGAAGTGCGTTGGACGCCCGGAAGAAACCGTTAGTACAAGCCGTTTTTCCTCGCAGTCTGCTCACATCCTCACGTTGGTAATAACACACAAACACAACTGCGCGATTACCACGCGTTGGCTACGGTCATAGCAACTATGACAAAGCTTCATTCCAGTCAGAAATGGTAAAATCAGTAGAAGTTCGAGAGTGGTTATCCCCTTTGATACGTTTAGTAAAACAACGAGACACGTCTACAGACATGCAAAAATATTACACACACACATTCACACACTCACTCACATATTCACTTACACACACACACACTCAGGCGCACACACACATGCATTCACACATTCACACACACACTCATACACACTCACACACTTGCACTCACACACACGCTCACACGCACACTCACGCACACACAGTCTCACACACACACTCACACACACACTCACACACACACTCACACACATACACTCACACACATACACTCACACACATACACTCACACACATACATACACTCACACACACACACACACCCAGTCACACATACACACACTCTCACACACAGTCACACATACACTCACACACACACACATACACTCACACACACACACATACACTCACACACACACACATACACTCACACACACACACATACACTCACACACACACATACACACATTCATACACACATTCACACACACAGTCATACACAGTAATACACAGACACACTCACACACACTACTCACGCACAGTAATACACACACACAGTCACACACACACACACTTTCATACACACGCACACACACGCACACACACACAGTCACACACAGTAATACACAGACACACTCACACACACTACTCAC
>MNPL01028493.1:827-37735 GCA_002081605.1 Tropilaelaps mercedesae
ATTATAAAAATAGCAAAAAAAAATTTCATATTTGTTGTTCTTACTAATATATTATTTAGTACATGCGCCAATGCGTCAAATCGACCTGTTCGCTTAGATATGGGCGAGGAAGGTTCAGTTCGTTTTTTTAATTCGTGCTTTATGAGCACTGTATGAGGCTACTTTGCCTTGTAGTTGCCTTGTACGACCGACTCATTTCCTTGGTACGAGGAAATTAGTCGATCGCCGACTTCAGGAGCCGGTAGTGAGTGATAACAAAGAATAGGATTAAAATAGCATAACAGACAGTTACGATAAAAATATTGTGCGTGAACTAGAAGCACTTTTAGCTGACTTTTGAATCGGTTTAGTGCAGAAGTCTGTAATTTAGCACAAAAGAGTTCCACACATTGATGACATGAACTATGATAACTCAATAAACACTATATTTTGTTTGTAACTTAATTGCGTCGCGAATAAAAGCACGTCTGGTCAGATTCAGAATATAATAATTTTTAAAGCAAGATTCTGAATTATTTGAAACTTGCGTAGAACATAAAGACATGTTAAGCGCTATAGAGCCCATTTATTTTAGTCGGGCCGGAAAAGCATTCCTTTGAGATGTCTATTAAATCATCTAGTCGTTTAGGTCGTTTAGGAAAGTTACCTCTGAGAAGGACTCGGAATTAAAAATAATATGTAAGATACGTTCTATGATTATTGAACTCTAACAATGGACTCGTCTTTCCGATCTTATCAATTCTGTATAATAGATTTTTATTATGAGCGTAAGTCACCACTCTTCTTCCTAGGCACTTAAATTCTATGGCTGTCACCATGAAATTCACATAATTAATAAACTAAGGACTCGAAGATAGGACCGTAAGGAACTCCGGGGTGAAATAAGCTTTTTTAGATAAAGTAACACATTCCATATTGACACAACTATTTTTGCGAAAGGAATAAGTAGAACCAGTTTATAACGGTACAGTGGAACGGTACAGTTTTGTTGTTGTGAGAATTCGAAACAGTCCAAAGTTACATTTAGGTATATGGTGTATCCACCACGTGTCCGCCTTCACAGAGCCATGCAACGACATTGAAAACCCGACAGAATGCACTATTATGTATGTAAATTCTACAAAAAACCAAATTGGATATTGAAGAAAAAATTAAATACCTGTTTTTTATACCTTAGGAATATTCCACCTACCGGTGACAGACCAAACAAATAGGTTCTGTGCTCCTTGCAAGGCTCTAAAGAGGACATTTTTGACATTGCCTTTCAGATCTTCTTCTATATTACTGCCCTTGGAACACGTAGTCCTTGTATATATGCTATAAAGAATTAGCTAAGCGGTTCGTGCTCACTTCGAGACAATTCTAGATTAAGTTTATTCAAGCCGTTGTTTATAGCAGCTGATAGTTAAGAAGTTACATAAGCTTTTGGAGACACTCTCGGCTGACTAATGGCATTCAGTGATAACGTTGATTGCATGTTCGCAGTGTCTTATCTTCCTTCTACATACCTCCGCTTTATTTTTACGCGACAACTTGGTTATAAGTTACAGTTCCGGGAGCTCGGCGCGCCAAAATTATCGTTAGCCCCGTTAATCATTAGAATTAACCCAATGCATAAACTTATGTGAAAGAAGGGTCTCATATTCGTCTTTCCCTACATTGGCACCAAAATTCATGTCCCCATATATATACTTTTGGGCAGGGGAGGCGACCAGCTAGTACAGTCCGGCTAGTGTTTTTTTTATTAATCGTGGAGTCAATCCGAAAACGAAAGAAGGAGTAGGCTATAAGAAAGAGGTGGTGTTTATGAAGAATCTATGTGTCCAAGATATTGTGTTTCCGAATGAAACGTCACAATTGAAAAGTACCTAAAGAGGCTCAAAATTTCACATGCCGAAGGAACGCAAAACGCTTATTGACAAATTATGTGCAATAACAGCTAGAGGCGTTGTAAGTGAACTAGTAAATCGAGTGACGCACCCGGCACATGCTTGAGTTAGTACGAAAATGTGCGAGACAGCATTAGACTTTGTTTGCAAGACTTGTGAAACTCAATAGCAACAGGTAAAAGAAAGCTCAGTGTCTCCCTACTAGTCGCCAACTCCTTACTAGTTGTAGAATATAATTAAGTGTCTATTAGTATGGCTTTTTTGGTAGTTGTCAATCTGTAAGTGAAATCTTTCAGTTATTCATAGCGCTCATGCGAGTTGATTAAGGTGTCTGTTTCGCATAATGCTCGTTTAATTTTGGTAGATGTAGTAACTAAATATATCGAAAATGTTGAAAACTTGGTGAACTTAGACCCTACTCCGTACAGTAAGGCTCGTAATCGTTTCACATGATTTTTTCGGTTTGAGTGGTATGTGCCCTAAAGGATGAAACTTGTCTCCGCAAAGCGTCAACTGAGCTGCGTGTTCTGCAAGAGTCGATGCTCTGCGGACAGAAAACAGTGCTGCAGATATTCCATTAGGCGCGTCAAGGGCAATGGCGTCATGAAGTTGGGGCCATAAAGCTTTATGATGTGATAATTCTCGCAAGGCTAAAGCAGTTGAGGCTTTCTCTGAGTCTGTCTACGTGCACAAGGATAGGTGTATAAAAGTGACTACTGTTGCTGCTGTGTTTATATTGCATTACCACGGAATATCTTTGGAAATATCTATTGTCCATTTTCCATAAATACCTGAATTGCTTGTGAAATGCAGCCAAAAATATGATGATCTGCCCTCAATACTATATAAGGAGCTAGCCTAGCAATAGTTGAAAAATTCACATTAATATAACCTCGCTCCTACGAGCACGATTAGCTCTCTAGCGCACTCAAACTGCCTATTGCAACATCGATGCACGAAGATGATTTGTTCTGTTGTACTGCTACTTATAAGCAGTATGCGTGTTACAGTTTACTAGCTCAGTTGCCACAAAGTGTGTGAAGGAAATCAATTTATAGATTTTAGTGGAACAGCTTTTTTAATGCTGTTGAAACAATGTCGATGTTAGGAAACATCTGTGTTAGCTTATCCGCGTCCTTTTCGGCCTTATTATCCAAACGAGCCTGAGGTTTTGAATAAGGAACATCATTGTTAGCTTTGACGTAGTACACACGACCAGATTTGAATGCAGTTTGATTTGAGTTAAATGGACGAAAATAGCAGACGCTCGGCCGGACATGCGAGTTCAAACACTTATTCAATATTGGCACATAGATCTAAAAAAAGCTAGGTGACGCGTAATTGTAGCCCGCAAAATATGCCTCACAGAGGTATACAGAAAAAACCTCCTGAGGAGATAGGATCTAGTAACCTAAGCAATTATTATTGGATCTACATATCGTGACAAAATGCTTTTTTAAATAATGAAGCATACTCCGGTTGCGCTGGTTTAAAGTGCGTTGATTTAAAGAACTATCTCTTGGCATTCATCCACCCCTTAGCGACAAGCACATTGAAGCACCACAGCTTTAGTGAGGTCAGGTTATAGCACGTACTGTTTCACGCGTCCCGTTAATGAATCACGTCTAACGCATTAGCCCGTTGTGCAGTTTTCCTACTCCAGAGCCTTGAAAGCTGCCGCTTTCTTCCCCGTACCACGTTCTAGCGGTCAGCTAGTAGACGAACAAGAAGTCACCTATTCTAAAAGCCTCGAGCGTATAGCGTGTACATCGAAGTGGGTTATACCCGATACGGCTACGGTGTTGGCCTGGTCAGTCACCTGTGAGGATAATGCGTGCGGTTGATTATGTACTAATAGCTTGGTTCGTTATCGTTCTTACTCAGCGCCGCCATCGCCATTTCATTTACCCAATAGCAGGTAAAGAGTTTTGCACTTGAGCGTACTCTAAGGGTGATCAGACGATATCCATATGATGCAAATTATAGCGAACAACAGCGACTTTCTCAGTAACTTCAACGAACGAGGTAAACAACCTCATAGTTTCGCTGTTCGAAAAACCATCGTATACAACGGGGATACTTTCGGATTTATTGTACAGGTCATCCAACTAATGTGAGTCAGGGAGAGCGCGATTGAACGCTTAAGCGTATCTTGGACACAGAGGATTATGCGCAGTACGCGCAGATTGAAAGATGCAGTTATGAGAGAACAGCCTGTTTAAATGTTAGATCGGATGAAGGTTATACAGTACAGTATCGACAGGTATATAAGCGCGGGAGATTCATAATATACGACGCAATTTTGTAAAAGCTTTAAAAGGAGATACTCTTGCCTGAACCTGGCTGCTTGTGCTATATTACTCGAAATTCGACAAAACGGATGACTAGAACCGAACCGTTTGATAACCAAACGTGCGAACACTACTGTCACCGCCCCGTCTCGTAGTCCGATACGGGTACTCAGTTGAAAAGGTGAAATTTAGGTCGTGAGCCAAAAGCCAAATACGTAGTAAAAAAAGTGACCCACAAAGCAAAAAATAGGTTAAATATCGACCATAAATTCTGTGGCAGGTGATATTTCAAAGCATTCGTTTATAATGCAACTATTTATCTATAAACAGAGGTCACTTCACTATTGTTTGCAGTTAAGTTTAGACGGCAGAGATGAGCGTTTGTTCTCGTTCAATACCGTAGTACCAATTAATGCTTATACTCTGAACGTGCCATTGCAAAATAACCTTGATTTGCCATATGAGTACATATATAATAGTATAAGTACATATTATAGCATAATATATTCGAGAAGTGACTCATGTAACCACACGAGAATTTTTAAGCGAACTAACGATTCACACACACAAAATAAAGCAATATGCTCGTCAATCCGGCAGTAGAAATGACCATGCTGGGCCGCTTCTCGTCAAAATAGTCAGAAATTCTCCTTGTAAGCTTTATCATACCCAACTCGCCAGAAGTCAATTGCGAAAGTTGTAATGAGTCATCCTCAAAATCTCCACGAAAACGCAGGTGAAGATCACATAAAAAATTATGGATAATATTGAAAATTTTGCTGTACCAATGTCGACATTTAATAAAATCCTGTGGAGAACTATATAGGCACCTTGATGTAACGTTAGAATGAAGAACCGGCAAGATGGCTTCTGATATCTAGGAGTATAAGCATTTTTCTACGACTATATAAACGCTAAATGCTTAAAAAACTCAGAAAGCTCTGAAAACGCAAACTGAACTATGGCAAGTTTTCCTGTATGCAAGTTCTTAATAACATACTGTAGAACGACAACGAATCGCTAACTTTAGGAAATTTGTTCGATGCACCCTAACGACTTCGTTAGACGTACTTAATCAGATCCGTTCCCCTTTGCCTCTATGTATTTATGCCTGTTAAACATATATACTCCCGCTGAGGCGCCGGAAGTTCGTGCGACAAACACCCTAATATTATTTATTCAGTTTACACTTCTACAGCTTACAGAGATTGTCTAAATTTTGGAGGTGCTTGTGACAACAAGCTGTGTGATATTACAAGGGATTAATATAAGAAAAAAAGTTGATTAAACGGTTGATTGACGGCGGAACTTCGACCATTGGTATCAAACCTTACAGTCGCAGAATTGAGAAAAATAGTGCAAGTGCTACCCGAAAATCAGCTGTTACATAAAGCAAATTCCTAAACAAAAGAATTGTAAAAGCGCTGCTATGTCGTAAAACGGTATGCTACTTCAATCATTAAGAGGTTGTTACTTCCCCGTTCCCTTCGGTAAGGGCTTTCTCATTTAGTTAAGCTAAACAACAGTGAAATTGTAAAATAAAAACTGAACAAAACTATAAACAGAGCGCACATAACCTAATTTTTTGCTACCAGATTTCTAGCAATAATATGAATAGTGTACAGATTAAGCTTGGGCAAAGCTATCGTATTACCTGACAGCGGTACTGTGAAGCTGCACGAGTTACATACCGCCTTCGGCAAAAATTAATTTCATTTTTTGATCAGTCGTATACCATCGAAATCGATTAAACGAACTCGCGCTATTCACGCTCAGTGGAAACCAGTTTGAGATATGTTCTTATATCCATTGGCAAACGTTCAAGCCATACCGGTGACCTGATAGTCTTTTCGAGGTTCAGTGTAAGAATGAGAATAAATTGGTTCGAATACATTGGAGAGCGGTACATCAATATTAGATCTACCTGGTAGAGTCACAGAGATATATGATCCTCACAATCCTCTTTTTTCCAAAAAATAAAAAAATCAAAAATAGAATCACATTTTAATTTGACTTTAAAATGTGTGGATTTAGTGACAATGATCAAATAAAACGTCACCATGTCTTTACGTTTACCTGTAGCTACATTGCATAGCTACGGAAAAGCTATACAAAGTAAAAGTATATTACTATATATAGACTTGATAATAGAATTTATTGATTCTTTTCACCACTAGATTTTATAATACTTTAATACTCACTGAGGAGACTAAATAATTCAAGTTCTACCTTTTACAGGAAAAACTCGTTTTCTTGACTTAGTTCAAAGATATATGTTGTCTGTCGAATTATGGTCTTTCACTCAATGGTCTTTTCGGTCAAGGTTATGACAAGGGAGGGTAGACCTTTTAAGTAGTGAAGTAAATTTAGCCCGCCATACTTTGAGCCGAACCCTTCAAAAATATGGCGTTGTTTTTGATATCCGAACTGGACAATATAATAATTTACGATCTTCTTTGGTATATATTCCAATAAAAACAATCTAAAGTGTTTTTGATCTCGAGTGCCTGCGTGAGTCTAATCAAAATTCTTACTCAAAGGTATAATTTGTTGTGATGCTCCGGAAAGCAGTCTTATACTATCATTATTAAAAACTGAGCTTGTTACGCCCTTTGATCTTACCTCCTGAAAGTGGGAGTTGAAAAGTCTAAAATTCTAGTTCTCGCGTCTGGCAAAAAACTTGAAAATCATAATGAGACGGGTCTCAGCGAATATGGGCGATTAACTTTTACACACCGATGACAAGTCGATTGTATGGAAACAATACTCAGAGATCGTTTTGCGGGAATGGTGGCGAAAAATGCTGTGTTCAGTCCTGGCTTGTTAGAGTAAGAGGACATATACGTCCGCTCAACCAACCTTGAACCGAATCCTCGACCTGGGCTTTAAGTGCATTGGTTTGTCTATATCAGTATTTTGAGCTTGATGAGTTCCAAAAACACAACCAGCATAACGCCACGTGGTGAAGCTTAATCTCAGCAAACTGTCAGTCGAATCACATCTCATATTTTTCGGTGCATCGATAAGTATACTACCAGATATCCCTTTTAAGTATTAAGTTTTTGTTTCATGGTGAAGTTAGGAGATATACCAAACAACGGTCTTCCATCGACATGCAGCTTTATTGCAGTAGTAGTTACACGCAGTGTAACCAATATTAGTAGAACTCGTACCATTACATAAATAGCACACAGGAACTACACGATTGCGTTCCCAGGAACGATTAATATCCTTATCGGATATTTGAAATATCTGAAATGTTAATTACCACGCACACAAATAAGCACGCATTCTGTGTATTTTTTTAGCATTCTAGGCTAAAATCAAATACATAGATTTACAAGGAAAGTGGTGCTTTGTGTATTGATCCTGCTTTGTACACTAAATAGTGAATAATCAATTATGCTTAGTAGTATAACAAACATTGTTACAAGCGCTGCTTGTCACCCCGGACGCAACGGAAATGCGTCATATGTACGATTAGAAACCGGCTACTATCGTCACTCTGTTGTGATTTTAGACTGTATACTTCATATAATTCTAAGATGTTGTCAACGACGTACTTGTGGTAAGAGTGAAAGAAGACATTTCAGGTGTTTAAAAGAACATTGTCCTATACGAGGATAGACTGCAAACATTGTGTGTATGCATGCCTTTATACATTGATGAAGTGTCAACAGGTATTTTCTATACTTGCTTTTTTTATCAGGGATGACTCTTTTTAATGCTCCTTCTTAACTCGACATTATTTATTAAGTTTACGGACCTGAAAAACTCATAATAAATCACTACTAACCGACAATTCTAGTTTCAAAAAATAAGTTTGCTAGTTGTATTTTATTTTGGTGCATGGTATAGTCATCTACAAAATTCATTTTTCCCAAAAAAAATTATAGTTTTCACTTTGACGATTTACATGCGACACCGATATGTTTCATTAAAAAATATAGGAATACGCTTGCTGTCATACAATAAAATTTACAGCTGACCTGTCTAAATGTGTTGTCTCATCAATTATGAGTGCTGATGACAACAGAGGTCACCTTTAAACTTCTCAATCGAGAGCATTAGTCAGAAGCATCTTCTGTGATGCCCATGTTCCAGTATTCATTTTTCTTTAATTGCATTGTTAATATTGCCTCACGTTCATAAAGGGAAATTTTGTTGCACGTGTTTTTTTATTTTTTGGTAACTCAACAACAAGCATGCAGCAAGAGCAATCTACGGCGCCTGCCCACCATGACATTTCGCAAGTCTCGTACGTCAGGTTGATCAGAGAGAAGAGAACGCGCTCGACTCTGCGATTTAAACAGCCTCAGGTCGGCTTGCTTTGTTCGTAGCCTGGTGTTGGGCAGTAGACTTAGCTTTCACTAAGAAAATTGTATTCGCTTGATTTATTACATGTGGCGCTCATGTTTCGCATGAGCATTCACGTATAAATGGGAATATCAATGAAGAAAGTCTTCTTATCTGCATGAGAAAACCTGCCTACACATATCTATATATGGTCCAAATCCGATTCGTCCAGCTCATGTCACACAAATGATTGTATGTAGCCTATGATCTCGAAGAATGTAAAGATCATATTTGATTCTCAAAAAGGTGACAATAACCTGTTTTCGTCATAACGAATAACTTGAGAAGTCCACTAGCGGATTTCTGGCCATGATGCCGATCACATGACGTGTTTTCCCTCGGAAGCGCGAGGAACTAATAAAATTTTCATTAAGTATGGACAACGTGAATAGCTTCGTGTGGTCAGATCGTATTTCGCAGACGGTTCATTCTGATTCCAGGCACCTGCACACAGTCCAGGCAAGGAGCGTTATGCAAGTGTATGCCGTATGTCTTGTAAGCTATAGGTGTTATTTACAAGTAGAGGCAAACTGCGAAAATTATTTGGCGCACAAGACGACCAGGCGTCCGTTTTGCTCCTGACGCTTTCAGACTGTTAGAGCACGATCTTCAGCTTCCGATAGCTCGAGCATTTCGCGAAAGTTAAATGCTGTAAAGATGTACCCTTCGCCATGGTAGAATTTTGACTGAAACTCCACCCTGGACACAAAATTGTACAAAAGCGATTAGTAAGCTTTATTGGTGCGCTGCAGAGCTTGTACAGTCTCCGTTGAGTCGAGTGCCCCCATTGTCTAACTGTTCACTTAATGATAGATTTCGTGTCGCTTAACTGGGTTCATTCCGAGGCAGCTTGTGAGGCATTGTATTATACGGGAACTAAATCTTTAAAATACGCCCTCCACTCTGTTAATCATCATTTCAATTGCAACTTTTTTAAAGTTTTAAATGCCAAATCAATAAAAAAGCGTCTAATCGGAAAAAAGTAAAAAGAAAATGAGTTACGCTGAGGATAATTAAATGCCATCTAAGCATTCAAAACAACACATACGTATCCTCTTTCTTCTTAAAATCGAACAAAGATCATCGACGTTAAGTGACATGGTTGATGACCGTACCAGTGAAGACGCAGTGCGTGGAGGAAGGCTGAAAGGCCCTCCATTAGAAGCAATACGGCGATCGTCAGAAAGGCCCAGGCGGCAAAAACGATAAAAACGGCAATGAAGCCCCACCATTCGACCATCGCGAGACCGTTACGGAAGACCATCGACCACAAAACTTCCGACAGTTCTGTGGCGTGGATCAGCCATAGGTGACAGAGGCATAAAATACACAATCACAAATGTGTTATTAACATCAACGTGAAAATCGTGAACAACAAGAGTTTTACAAAAGTGGACGCTATATATGTATACAGACAGAGGTTGTGTTTGCTATGTGGCTGGCTGTAGAAAAACATCTACAGGACATGTGAAGTGCTCAGTGCAATGCTTTTAACAGACAAGTAGTGTAAGAGTGTGTGAGAAATTGCTGAAATTTTTGGAAACAGTTCCCTGTTCTAGTTCTGTAGGATGTCTACTGTTGTCTAGGCTGTTGTCTAGAAACGGGATGTTCTCTCTCCCAATCATTAAAGCAAGCTTATCGAACCAGCTAATATCCTTAGAATTGGCATTCATCTTTTTCGTTTCATTATTGCATCCTTCGATTGAGTCGTAGGCACAAACTTACGGTTGTGGGCCAGTGACAACGCCCAAAGCCGGAGATACGACGCCGTGTGGGACACCGAACCGAGGACGTACTCAATCGTATGAATGATCTGATTGATCAAAATTTCGCCAAAATCGAAGTCGGTCCCACTGCCGTGTCCGCCATGGTCACCAACGTGGCCTCCTTCACCTCCAAGAATAGCGGGCTTGTGATTCTCGTGATTGCTCTCTTCGCCCTCCTGTGCGTGGTTGGCTTCGCGGAGTTCTTCATGGTTCAAAGGTGCAGTCGAAGAGGCCCGCATAGATGTAGCACGAGAGTGGCGATGTTTCAGCATGAACGGCTTCACAAGCAACATCCACGGTATACAGATAACAGCTATGATAACAAAAACTTTTTGCACCGTTTCTTGGCCCTCGTACAATGGAAAATCTATGCACTTCGACTCATTGTCCGTATCGACTTCTTTATACTGAAACATGAACATGTTGATCAGCATCAACAGCAGCGACGGCGCACAACTCGTGTTCACGTATTGGATCGACCACTTGAGAAAAACGGTGATGACGAGATAGCCGAAGATGAGCGTTAGAAAAATCAGCTGGGGAACAAATTCAGTATATATTGAGAGCGTATCCTTGTGGAACATGTGATTGCCGAGCGACAAGAAAACTCCAAACATCATTTGCATGACACCGAGAACGACTGAGGTCTTCATCTTGAATGAATTCGTAAACGGGATTTTGTTCTGGGCCATTGCCCACACCTAGAGATATCCAAGAAAAAACGACAGAGCCCAACATGGTCAGAAATGCGAATTATTACAATTACGTTTGAAAAAAATGGGTATTCCGTGTGCTATAAACAGAGGGTGTAGGCGCTTGTCAGTAATGTTGAGCATGTTATTGGTATTTTAAGGAGGACCTTATTGATAGCTGCTCAGGGCGGTTGCAGGATCTATGTTTTCATATAATGATAACGCTATAACTCAAGAGTGGATCTCTGAAAGTTATGGAAAAATGCGTCACAAAAGTTGTAAAATATGCGATGACGCATCTTAAACACAATAAATGATTATGGAGACGTATGACTACTTTTTCCACAAGTGTGCGACATTGTTGATACTAGAGTCAATACACTAGCTGCTCGCAAAATATACACCTGTATGTAGGTATGACCCAGTGTACACTAGTCTCTAGAGATTCTGTTTTGAATATGTGAAGAATAACTTGTTTGTCATTATTACAATAGATCATTAGGCCAGGCAGACAACAATAATACCGGATCCAGTCCAAAGACGTAGGGAGCCCCGCTGAAACTTTTGTCTGGTTCTAACATCTTTGATCTGGGGAATTTGTCGGTCCCGTTCCCTGGAACAGTCCAACTGGAGCCGAAAATGTTAACTGACTTCGAGAACACGTCATTGTAGATTAGGCCCGTATACATTGAGAAGGCTCCCATCAGGAGGATGATGTACCGGCCGCCGAAGAAGGTATTTACAATCTGTCGAGCAAAATTTTAGAGGAAATATTTTAACACGAATATGCAATGGTCTGACGTAATGAAGCATCATATAAGTTCGGTTAAAAATAGCATTACATTGGAACGTTAAGTCAAGGCTACTGCATCTCAAGAATCATGCGGTCTAATTGCAAAGTGTTTGTGGTTCTCGCCTTTTTTGTTATATAGCACTACGAGCATAAGCTCGAACCTGTCATATTTTCGACATTTCCAAAAAAGCCCTAGCGACTTTCCAACTGTGCAAAGTACGTGTAATTCGTGTAATTATAGATTTCTGCTATAGCTAAGGGTTTTTACTTTTAATCTTTAAGGTTTTATTTTATTTGGTCATCGTCTCACCCCAATAATATTCATTTAGCTGCTATTTAAAAACACGCTGCTCATTAAAATAATGTCTGTGTGCAGCACTTCTTCATTATTTTATAGAGGTAGCAATACTAATATTAATCACTGTTAAATATTCTTTCACTTACCTCGTTATCAATTTTTTGGGCGGTAATAGTCCTTTCGTATATCACCATAACGAGCGCAAACAGGAACATTAGCAAGCCGTGGCCCGCATCGCCAAACATCACAGCAAACAGGAATGGGAAGGTAATAATAGTAAACGGGGTGGGGTTGATCTCCCGGTACGTGGCAATACCGTAAGCATCGATAATGTTCTGAAAGCCGTTGGTGAATTTATTCGTACGGTTATAAGTAGGCGGAGTTTGATCGGTCGCAACCTGTTGCAGAATCGGATGCACATTGCTGCCCGACAATATTTGCCCGCGATTTAAAGCGTTCTGGACAAATGCTATGTCTGCGACCGGCACCCACGCCTCGGCTAATAGACACTTCGACGTAATGTCCATATTCAGAAGGTTCAGCGTATGGAATGTCGCCTTCATCTTGCGGACCTATGCGAGAGCATGGTGAAAAAGAGAGTAAGAAGCCTTCACATTGTAATGCCGAGAAATTGTAATGCCGGTTGTTTGTGTTGTCGTGTGTGACAATGCGCAACATTCACATAGCCATGTGTGTGTCTAGTTAGGGTGAGAAGCGGATTCATCCAAGCGTATACGAGGCCTGAACCAACCTAGCTAATTGTAAGGTGTTTAAAGCGTCTACAATTATAGGGCAGAATGTCTTTCGGCTCCATTAGGTTTTCGAACATAACATAAGACGTCCATGACGTGCTCACCTGTACGAACCAGCTGCTAATTTTTCGCGCCGCTGCTACAAGAACACGACTACGATGGTCATGTGTTTCCTGGCGGATCTTCTTTAGGTCCTCTAATCGGCCACGAACATTTTCAAGCAACTCCTGCCGACCCTCTGGAGTGTCCGAGATTGGATACGTGGTCACGTGAAATCTGTTTGAATAAAGATGTTTTTTACGCTTTAGGAGAATTACAGAAGAAGTGTACGCAAAGATCAAATAGTCCCAAAGATTTGTAACTGAGGGATAGATGTCATACTGCGATTTTGTAATACTGATGCTTATAGTTAGGAGTTACTTACGCACTCATGATCTTCTTCACTTTCGTCTTCAGCTGCTCGCCCTGCATGAAGACTATGACAACATTCTTAAGCTTCCAGGCACCTGAGCGTGGGTCTTCGACCTCCAATTCAATTGGCACTTGACGCAGGAATACGTTTCCTTTACAGACGCGCCACAATAAGCGTTCGAATGACATGAGCTTCTCACGAGGGATGACTCCGGCAAAGAAGGTAAGGTTTATGTTGTCAGCCGGCATGAGCTGGAAGCCATCATCTCGTTGCACGATACTTGGCGTGCGTTCGCGCTACTCACAATGGAATTAACAAGCACAATCGCATGGAAGTTTCTTGATAATATTGCCAATTTTTGTTTGTCTGCGGACGAAAACAACTACTTGGGTAACAAGCTTCTAATAGCATTACAAGCGAGCAGTGAGAGAGCTCACCTTAGGCCCCTAAATATTACGTTTCGTCGAGCTACAACAACAAAATTAAGAATCATCATTTTGAAATAGAGGCTTTACAAGTACGAATTTTAAATTACATTATTCTGTACGACAGAAATATCTTAGAGAAGCTAACTATAGAAGTTCAGGAATTGTTTAGACAAGGACTGCAGCATTTAAACTAACGCAGGAGACTGACGGTATTATAGCTAGTTTTATTTTGCTTATCTAACGGTACAATATAAGCAGTTCCAAGCTGATCACTGCAAGGTGTCTGGCCGGCGGCTGTAAAAAAGCTTTTATCAGTAAAAATTATTCCGATGTGTAGAGGCTACGAAGTGAAGTCAAGACTGGTCTCATTTAAGGCTGCAAGCTGCAAAATCCAAATACTCGCATCTAGTATGCCACGCCTGAGATACTTAAAATTTTTGCGACTTTCTGTTAATGTTGTTGTCAATGAACAACAATTTCTTGTATGAGCATTTAAACTAATCAATACAGATTTTGTCAACTTTTTCACGCCTACCTGAGTTCACTATCTTCCAAAGGGGTACGTCCGGAGATTTTAACATTTCTATCGAATTAAAGCTGCGTGGTCATGCAACTCTATATTTTTGGTTTTAGATTGGGCAATGTACCTGGTCAAAGAACGGCTGAGTGAGCTCGAGAATCTGCGTGACTTCGAAGAGCTCTAGGTGCGCTCGCTTGAGTTGGTCGCCATTGGTGTTAATCTCTTTCAACTCCTCCTCAATCTTCGTGAAAGTCGCCTCCATGTCAATCATTTCCTTTGGATGAGGTGCTTTTGGGCTTTCTTTGGCACTCAACTGTGGGTATTATCAGACGGGAGTCTATTTTCATAAATGGAAGACATTATACGGTTCAGTATAAGTTGTCGAATTTTCTATAACTTTTAATGGCAGCACTTGTTGCCGTAGAAGTGGTGCATATATTCTCTGTCCTCATAAACCGTAGGTTTCAATGAAATGCGGTATATATACTCGGAGAATAGCGCCGTTCCGATAGTACAAGTACAGCAAAGCATGGCTTCAATATAACAGAATATAATACATTCCTTAACGTTCTCCGTTGTACCTGCACACAAACTACGTTCCTAACCTCATGGGCAAATGAAGCATTGCCGCCTGTGAAGGCGCGCAACTTGCATTTTTCTAGGTACGATAAATAGTCATATTTTAAGTCAAACCTGGGGAATCGGTAAAGCCTCCATTTTAATTTGTCGACGAATGTATCGCAACTGCCTCTCCATTTCGTCGCAGCGTCGAACTTCGTTCACGAATCTCCTTTGAAACGCGTTCGTGTGCGGGTTTAACTGTAATGAAGACGATCGAAACGACAGAGGGTACGTACAATCAACAAAGATGCCTGACGTCACATAAAAGAAAGCATTGGTCAGTCTTCTCAACTGTGTTTGAGCAATTGGTTTGAGAAACTGCGTTTGACTAATACTTACAATTAATCGTAGGTATTGGTTCAGCGAAGCGCAGTGATAATTGAAATAATCGTCCCTTGTAAGGTAGAAAAGGGGTATAAATATTGGTATGGCTCATCACGGAAGAAGACTTACGTCGCGGATTTGAACTTGACCAAGTTCGCCTAGCTCGGATAGGCAAAAGTAAGCAGAATCCGTCGGCAGAAACATCTGCGTCATGGTCATTTCTTCGCTGCGGAAGAACGACGACATTTTGGAAACTTAAACGCCCGTCTGCTGCGGAGGACCTAAAGAGGCAACCCATTTGATGATTCCAAGAAACGACATGAGACCAATGAATTAATTTTGCTGGTATTTATTTTACAAGGAGAGTGACCTATGCTGACACAATCCTAGGAAGATGCAACTTTACAGTGGATTTTCAAGCAGCCAACGGGAAGAAACGCTCATTTTTCACGAAATAATTAATAAAAGAACAACGGCACAATACAAAATAATAACGTTAACCTTCTTTCTCAATAGTGAGCTGAGTTGATAAAGGACAAAAAACCGATGCCATTCCAACACGGTTAATTTAGTTTTTTCGAAGTTTTTTCGAAGAACTGATAGCATTACTTTAGTCAATTACACAGTAGTGAAAAATCTTATTACTGGAATAAAAATACAATGGCTTATTTTTAATGTAAGCTTTATAGAGAGACCTTTACCCTAAAGTCTAATTTTAAGCCGATCTAAGAAAAGGATCTATATATACATCGTTCTAAGGCCACTTAGGATAAATACATAGTATCGTCGATTCGAACAAATCGGTGGCTAATTCAAGTTTAAACCTTCAAAGCAAATGTAATGGTTACCGTATTGAATATCACAGTATGCAATTGCGATCGCCCACAGCTGGAAGTGAGTTAGGTTCACCAGTCATTTAGCAAGGCCAACGGGCATCGGATGTCCGTCCAAATGAGCTCGGTGATCCCGTGATCCCGTGATCGGGAAGTCATATGGTTCGTCAGAGTTTGGTTCGTAGCAATCTAACTTTACCCAGTTCCTTAGAAGAATAATTAGTTAATAACCGAGGGCGAAAAGACGGCAGAAAGATAGAAAATTTATCTAATCGAAAATTAGATGGATAAATTGGATATAACTGACACTTAACAGAATGTGCTAGAGAAAGCTGTAAAGCATAGTATCACAGAGAATAACAGTAGTTATTTAGCGACACCCCTAAGTATTTTCTGAATATATGATTAGATTTTTTCATTTATATTACGTCGTTTATGTCGCTATATATGACATCGAATATATCGTGAACTGCTGAAAATCTGAATTGCAGAAACATCTGAACATTGTTTGGTCGATATTCGATAATAAGAAGATGAGAGTACAAGGTTATTTAAGTCCTCTTTCCATGCTTCGCGAAAAAATATCTGTCGGCTGAATAAATACAGTGTCTGTGTCATCAAGCGATTCCTAATAAGAGACATACATTATGCATGCTAACACAACGATTAAAAACCCGTGTTGATACAAGCGGTTCCCATGCATCAAACGCTACCTTTGGTGTACGCATAGGTACACCAGAGAGTTACCTTGTTTAAAATATACTTCTTCACTCTCATAAAGACACTTAGTTGAACAAGATTAGGAGTCGAGAACAATTACCAAAAGTTGAATGTAGCAATTAGACCAAGCACCTTTGTCTTGTTCGTCCCGAGTGGCTGGATGCACAAATAAACAGTTCAACGGTCGCTCACTACAACATCTTTGGCGCTTCTTATCTTGTTCAGTCTTTTGTGACCTCTTGCGCGCGCACTGTGATGTTACTTCCTGAACCGAACACGGCTTCAAGACAACGGTGTCCTCGATGTTTAATTTACAATTCTATGGCGTTCTACTATGGGATATCATCAATAGGTCAATCTGCCACGGGCTCCAAACAGCGAGCACACATACACTTGAAGCACCTTCTACAGGAGTGCGAATCCAGTGCCGAAACTTTCGCTGAACGGCCTGCTGCACGGCGCTTGAGAAAGAGTGTGCGCCGGGTCGACGTTCCTGAGAAAACTCCCGCTACTAGCAACTTCGGTGCGTTATATGGAAATGCTGCAATATTAACATAATGAGAACACTCACCTCGACTCTTGAAAAGAACTTTATGGAGGACGATAGTTTAATACACGGTGGAGGACTTCCTACAGGCCAACGAAACCATACAGTATTCAAGCCTAACGGCTAAGCTACTAAAGGCACATGACATGCGATCACATGATACTTGGTCAGAGAGCGCATGCGTTATTAATCAAAGATCTGCCGCTTTCCTCTAGATGGCGTTGTCGTCGAGTAGCGTATTTTTAAGTGGCTTTAGGATGGCGCGCGATTAATTGTGATTGGAAGACCTAGCGTATGACGACAGAGTCCAGCCCCCAGTTAGATGTTGAATTATTTCCTGTGATGTAATTTCATTATCGCTTTAACATACCGCTACCGTCTTTGGTTTCAAAACAGATTGAGTCCTTGGGATTTTTTAGCGATAGCATGAAACCGGTGTCAAAAAAGCGTAGTAAAAATCTTATATGATCACAGGTAATGAGTATTGTTAAAACATCTGTCGAGAATGAGCACGCAGGTATTAATATTAAAAAAAAAGTTAAACTTCTAAAACAGCTTGTTTTTTGATGGTCATTCGTAATAGCAATTATTTTCCAAATAGCTTCAGTCATATTAATCGTCGAATATTTATAACATTAATCGTTGTGTACGTACAGAGAGGCTTTGATTAAAACCTTTTCGTATATATATATATCTATATATAACTGCTACTCTACTATGCTAGCATCTTGCTCTGCTGAAGCCCTCTAATTGCAATAGGGGCGTAAATATACAGAATTGTCGTACCCAGGCCGCGGAAAACACTTGGTTAACCAGATTGTAATGTACGGCAGCCTGTTCGTTAAGCATTTAAGATTATTCCGTTCCCCAGATGCAGTTTGTTCATTTACGCCTCCATTTTCTCCACAATCGATGTTAACATCGAACACAATAAATAACGTTTAAATAGCTTCTCATAATCGGTACCAATTATATTGTGGGCAAAACTACAGAATGTCAACATTTCAACAAGCGGTTGAAGTGCAAAAATCCTACTACATATGAGTTTATAAGTGTCAGCTTTAAAAGACAGCGTTACTTTTTGGACAACCTTTGTATAATATGTAACTTAATCGACGCCAAATCAATCATCCTGAATTACTCTTCGTCCATTTTTTTCAGTGTGCAACGAAGCGTTTCAAAAATGTTTATATTTTGGGGATTTTTTAAATTGTCGCCCTAAAATGACATTCGAAGGCGATGGAGGCGCGTTACGATATTTTCGACAAAAGTGTCATGCACATCTGTAAACGTCACACTTTGAATAATGCACGTTGCATATGTGGTAAGGGAAGCCCGCCGCTACAAAACAATGCTGTATCCTGGATGAACTAGATGTGGTGACCTCGTCAAATCTTAAAAAAACTAAAATGAATGAATCAATAATAGTTTTTCTCCTTTGAGCACACATTATCCCAAGTATCGAAAAAAAGGACGAAGTTTTGGAACTCTTTAGGATTCAAACTCTGCTGGTATATAGCTTTACATAATTATCTGTCGTTGCATTCCGTTAAGCCGCACCTATGGCTTAACTTCAGATTTCTTCACGATAGAGATTTCGTTCACGAAGCCTAATGAGCCCTTATTTTTGTACTGAACCTCCGCGAGAAATTCTAAGGCTTCTGCTGTGATGTTCAGTCCGACGGTTAGTATACACAAATACTTCACTGGTGGAAGAATTCGAGTAAGATATTCATTAAGGACGTCTGAAGGGGGTAGGCGAGCAGTCACTCCCACAGATATTCTGGAGTTTCAATACTTAGTGGCTATGACGAATTTTTGGCTCTTTTTCGCTCCGCCATGTCGCATATCCCCGAGTAGACGGAATGGCCTGCCCTAATACCATACTGCTCTGCCTCTGAGAGTATAGCTGACACTTAGAGTTGCTAAATATCCTAAATTGCATAGTGCAAGCGACAATTACGACGCTAGAAACACCTTTCAACCGCCCCCCTCCACTTCCTTTCCCATTATGTCGATTGAGCCCGAATGGTTGAAATCTCTGGAACGTATAAAGTAAGCAGTAGTTCTTGGCGATGCCATCACGAGCAATAGAACGAAATATCTATCTATTGGCGGTACCCACTGCATTTATTTTGAACTTGTCTATCTTGGTGATCACACACTCCACTTTGTTTAAGAAAGTCATACTAATTTCCGTACACAAGGGCATCAAGACGGATCCAAGATCATACAACCCGAGGGCTGCCATTCCCTCTATTTCTCGAATATTTGAGAAATATGTTCTCCTACAATTAAGTTTGAAACTAGGCTGCTCTACACGAACTATCGTATAATCCGCGATAAAAGACATAAAAGTGAGTAGTAAGAGGCAATGCTGCCTTTAATATCTTCCTCGCCTTTGCCCAAGTCTTTAGTGTTCTGGATTACAAAGCACTGGCCAACTCACTTGGCTATTGTAGTACATAGTTCACCGGCTATCTCAAGTTCATCTAAGTTATCTACGTTCATAATTTATGTTGCCTTTCCGATCCTATGCTGCTCATAAACGCAGTAAGCCAGGCCATAGCATTTGAACCCCTACTCTTTGCGCACGTACACTCTTGCTTTGAAGCTGGCCATCAGGCCTCAAACACTGCCACTTGCGCATTCGAAAAGGACACCAGTATAGTTATCAAAATGAACATATTGTCTGTTGTCTCCGATCAAAGTGCACATAAATGCATTACCTAACTTGTTCGCATCTAGGAATACCGCAGGTTCATACTAATAAATACATACTAAATACAACTGCTCTAAATTAAAAAAAATTGCAGTCATCTTCAATAACCCCCAGCCGGCTGCAGAACTACACTCTTCCTTAAACTTCTTCGGTAGATTGGTACTCTTTTCAGAAACGGCACAATTGCTTGGATTTGCTTTTAACACTCCCTCGGGACCGCTCTTTCCTAAATGTTTGCGTGCAGTTCGCCTGCTATCGCGAATAAGGTTCTCCGGCGTTCCTCTCGAAATACTTGTGTACTTGTATTGAAATCGTTTTTTATCCAAGTAAGCGTTTATGATGCTGGGGAAAAAAAGGCTATGCCTACTTTAGCCATCTGCAGGTTCTCCATAACGACATTATAAAAGCAAAATCAGGCGTTTCTAGAGTCGCTTCGGTCGACCGGTGTCCAATGTTTTGTCCTATATAGACTTCAAGGTATCATACAGATATTTACATTGTTTCTGCCTAGTAGCTTATAAGGCGGTTCATAAAGGTCTCCTATACATAATTTAAAAAGTGTGAACTCTTACGTTTCTTACTACCTCCTACATTTCTAAACCGCACTGAGAACCAAAACCCGATTATATCGTCTAATTTCCCTCAAAATTTTTGTTTAACCTCAGTACGGTTAGATATGGTTCTATTGATGTTGTAAAATCACCTATTTGTTGTAGCAGGAAATAAAAATAATCGTTTTGTAAATTGGAATAATAATAATAATAATAGGAGCACTAGTGTCACTTTTTTGACGTTTTGTATGTCAGGAGCTAAAGAAGGCCACCACTTCGTACAAACAAGCCCCCTCTAAGCGAATCGGCATAATCGATGTAGCAACAGCTAACACCGAAGCAGTCACATAGGTAGGTTGCGAGCATCGCTATGCCGTGTCGTGGTGCAGTGGTTTTACGGCGCTTGTCTCGTGCTACGCGCACCGTTGGCCTTTCGAACTGAAAGGTTCAGATCAGGCCGTAGCAGTGACTGGCAGTCTATACTATACCATCGGGCTGAGGGACAGTGAAATCAGCAATGTTGTCACGGCACCCCCAGAATTCCTTTCGGATCTCGACGCTCGAATCGGTAGGCAACACACGGGAAGTCAATTCGGTTCGAGCTATGCACCATGGTCTCGGTATCAGTAGAACGAAACAACGCGAAGCGACCGAGAGTGAAACTCATCGCCGACTTTCCGCTAGATGTCACTTTCAGTGAATATCGCTTGGCGGACTGGTTGAAGGCGACCTGGCTAAGTAGAGAGCGCCATCTATTGGCATGGCTAATAACGGCTGGGTGCGCGAAGCCGGCCGACCTGCTGTATGGTGGTGGCCCCTCGGCGTAGCTCCGCCTCTTCAACGTACGCACGCTGAGCGTCACCTTTAACAGTATCTCTTCTCAGAAAGGAACCAACCTTAGTACGTACCCCCCCCCTTTCCACCCCGGTACAATAACTATCGGAAGCCCGAGGCTCGGCCAACGGCGCGGTGGCGGAGCGCGCCTAATGAAGATTGCATCTCCCCGACAACGTTGGCTCGATCTCCGACGTCGACGTTGGTGAGTCGTTGTCGTCTTATCAACTTGGTACACCTATATACCTTCATTTCTTAATCCCTGTTGTCCGATCTCACAGAGACGACGATCGTCGTCTAAACTCGGAATCTGCGAGAAAAAGTTCGCCGACGTGATTCCCAACTTACCGCGAGTGTTTTCAGGGGGGTTGCAGGAGCTTCCCAGCGGGTCTAGCAAATCCAGCAGACGGATAGGTCTCTGTACGCTCGCAGCGAGCAACGACACTCGTGGAAGCGGCAAAGAGACGAAGGCTATGCCGGCACGGCTCACGAACATCGCAGGACTGATCAGTTCATCATTCAATATGGCGTGTGTATTTATTTACTTGTGGTGAGATGCCCATTGGGATTAGTGGATGGTCGGAAACTTTCGTTTTGAACTTTTGTCAATGTTCTGTTTTGTCGCGAGTCGGTGAGTGAAGGCGCCAGCTGTGTTTGTGCAATGTTCCCACTGGATGACTCTAATTCGTTGGGCTTGGCATGGGCGAGTGTAGCTCGATCGATACGCTTTATGGTCCAATTACCGCTTCAAGAGAAAGTTTGCTAAGTTTCCCCAACTACACCTGTCAGGTAAGCATGAAGAGAATGTGCACAAAGGCTGAGAAATGGGGAACAGCCTGGTGAGTAAGAAGCAACCGGTCGAAAATTGGCCGCTTTGTATACGTGTGAATTTATGCGTGTCCGTATATGTGAGTAAGTGTGTGCGTGTGTGGGTGTGTGTGTGTATGACAAATTTGTGAAACTTGGTAACAAAGTTACTCAAAACGCCGAAGGGCCAAGAACTCGTAGGAAACGCTTGACCAGTCAGCAGTAGGTTAACTACAGATTAAACGAATTGTGCATTTGATATGTATATCTTAACAGATGCTAGTGGAATACATAGCGGCGCATGCTTTCTTCGAGAGGAGGTGTGAGAGAGAGAGAAAACATATAGTACAACAAGATTGCAAAAGAAACGAGTGAGGGTCATGTATTTTTATGGGATTCGTTTATGCTTGTGGGTTTTGACTTGTTTTAGGTCTGATCCAGCCTAGACCTAGACGATCTAAACTTTTTGGCCACAATTACAACTGCACAAATTAACAAGGCGACTGTACACGTCTCTGTGTCAAAAAACACTTTCCATAAAAACCCCCAGAATCAGCCTCAAGTTAGCGAAAGCAACTGATGTACAAATTTTACAAACGAATATATTTTTCTCAACGAAACAATTTATTGATCTAAGAAAGTGCAGGGGCGTTTATGAGAAGTAAGGATGGTTCCTAAAGAGTTATCAGCCTTAATATTAAAGCAGGCCAAGTATATAATTTGAATTAGTTGTGTGTGAGTCTTTATTATAAAGTTAATATCGACATAATAAATTCCCAGTGTGTGTTCTCCAAGAAAAAATTATGCCGAGCTTGTGATCGATAAGAAGATATTCCAGCGCATACTCTAAATTTCGTTGAATCACTTCGCTAGCGGTTGTAAACGGGTTCATACACGGATAAGCTTGATGCTATCAGTGAGGTATAAATAGCCTACCAAGCATAAACGACGGTTGTTGTGGCAAGGAAGTTAATTTCCTACGTAAAGCAAAACAATCATGCAGTGAAGGTGCTATTATACAAGTTTAAAATTGATTAAATAAGTCTACCACTGTTGTAATACTAGGATAATCGGACAGGAACTTACGATGTTTATGGGTTTGTGGTCCTCATTGACCTAAGTCTCTACCCGTTTACTAAGTGTCGTGAACGTATCTTTGCCGTGTGTGCTGCGATGTATATTGTTTACAATCTATGTAGTGCTCAAATGAGTTCATACGAATTCACAAGTATGCCTGAGTCATTTGTTTTTTATCGTGTTTCGTCTCTTAGTAATTGCAAAATGTTGACAAATCTGTTTATATAATATAAATACGGTGGTCAGCCATGTGTCATTCTTGCCATGTGTCACATGCATGATCGTGGGACCCGACGGATATTGTTGTTCGGAAAAAATGTGTAACGGGCACTGCAAGCGTGCGCACTTGGAGAGTGTGGATTTAATCAAACACAAGTTCCTATTTCTGACATTAAAAACCAGTCGAATTGCAACCACTGTAAGATGTCTACCTAGATGCTTTCATATCTTACCGTTCAAAAGCTGTACTATTGAAGTCGTTTCGCGCGATTTAATTGTGATGAATACTATGATGATGAAATATTGTTTTTTTAGTGAAGAAATGTATAAGATTTCTTTGAGTTGTTCCATGCCCATCTGATTGACAATCGCACGTGCATTTAGGAGCACATTTGATCTCGTAGTAAATAGAATGGTTTATAACGGCTGTATATATTTTTCTATTTTCGTTTTTATGCCGTAAGTATTATGCTAATGTTATTTAATTTGGTCAACTAAATCCGAATTTCTGACGATACAACGTCTAAAGTACAAGGCTTATATTTACCTTGAAACGAATGCACGTCATAAAGCTCGAAATATCTCTCTAGTCTAACAGAGGCAAATAAGGCGACCCGAATCAATCACTTTTCGACTGATGATAATACTGCACGGAAACTTTGCACTTCCACGAATTCCTACCTGACTGTTTCTAACATTTCAGGAGTGCGGCGGATGTCGATTCGGTATGTCTTCATGATGAGAACCACACAGTCGGCCCTTGACCACACGATTAGTGCGCAGACAATCAAGGAAATCGGGCGTCTGGGACATTCGAGTCTGCAATCTGTCAGTGGCCCCTGATAAATTGGCCAGTACAGGGCGTCGATAAAGGCATCAACGAGGAACGCCTAAGGCCGAAATTCAATCGCAGACAGGGAGTTCTTGGCATTGACTAGGCCAAGATGTTTCGTAAAAAGAAGCGTCCAGTGATTTCGATGCCATCGAATTTTGAGCATCGCATACACACCGGCTTCGACCGACAGGAGGGTCGATATGTAGGTCTGCCTCCGCAATGGGCGTCACTCATCCAGGTGCCGCAGACGGGCTCTGATGACCCCTCTAACCGACCGAAACCAATCGTCGATCCCTCCAACATCACTCCGACTGAAATTTTAGACCTCAAAATGCACGTGAGTATGTCCACTTGGGTGTGTAATAGATGTACTAGCGCGTTTTTCTATCTGCTAAGTATGTAAGGATCTATTTACTCGTTATCGGAACACCTTTTAAAGAATTGCTTAGTTGAATTAAATCAAGACGAATTTTTGCTGCAATTATTATCGTGCATCTGCACGTTGATCCAGCGTGGCTAAGATCGTTTTTACCTGTGTTCTGATTAGCAGACGCGAAATCAACAAACAATAACCTGTTCGAGCCTGCAAGGCTAGCGCATATATTGGTATGTTCCGTGAAATTAAATGAAGAACCCCATACGTCTGAATATAATAATTAAACGTATATTAATGGATGGACAAACAATGCGTGAGATCTGAAAGAATATAGAAGAATTAAAAATATTCTTTCCTCTGTAACATTTCGTCATTTTCAGACCATCGTTCGGGGTACCGCTGCGACTGCAAGTAGCCGTAACCTCGTGGCCCGCTCTAACTCCTTGAGGTCACACTCCCCACCGGCGGGGCGCGGTCATATTGCTCCATCGTTGCAGCAACAACATTTACCTCAAACGATCCAAGAAGACGCACCATTGGGAAATAATCCGATGGTATCACTCCCTATTGCCAACACGCCACATCCAGTAGCTTATCAAGGCCATCCGGCAGGCCAAGGCCCACCTGGACATCTCAATCAGCCAGGTCATTTAGCCCACCAGGTTCACTCGGCTCCACCGCCTTCGCATAATGCGAGCCAGTTGATGAACCAGTCTTTTAGCCATTCGGTGCCGGCGCCCCAAACAAACCAGGTACCAAGACTTAACAGTTCAGCCGCTTCGTTACCACCCAACCCCCATGCAATGCCACCCCCTAAGGGCCAATTCGGCTTTAATCCAACAGTAAGGATTGCACCGACGGGTAAACCTCCAGCGCCGCGACCGATGATGGAGAATAACAACGAAAACGAGAAGCTGCCTCCACCGCCACCTCTTCCTCAGCATGCGTCTGTACATCAGGGGTCGCATCCCGGACCGCATCCTCCGAGCCAAATACAAGTACACTCGGGTGGACCCCAAGGTCAGCAGCTGGTCCCGCAGTCGATTGGTTCAGGATCAGGCGGCCATTCTCAAGGCCCACCGGTTTTACCGCCCCACGCGCTCAATCGTAATAAGCCTCAACCCGTGCTACCGGCCGATTCTGCTGTAAATCAGCCGCATCCGCAACACCAACAGGCATGAGCGCTATTTTATATTCCAGCCGATAAAAAAAGAGCATGTTCCGAACTGGTCACACTGAAATTAACAATTACAACTTAGTATTGTGGCAGCTTGCTGTAATAATGGCAACAATCAATTCGATATATTGTTGCTGTTCACGTGTGAATCAGTTAAGCGCAGAATGTGGGTGCAGTGCTTTCTCGATTGCTCAAGACCTTAACGGTTATAACATGTGCACTAAGCCACATTCATTCTACAACGCAGAATTTTATTAACAAGAGTATATGTGTCATTTTTAGCAGCCGAACTCAGACACAACGGTGGGTCCCGTGGAGACCAACAACAAGCCTCCTCAACAGCAGATCCCGGATGCCAATCAACGGTTGTCCCACGAGCAGTTCCGGGCGGCGCTGCAAATGGTGGTGTCGCAGGGCAACCCACGAAATGACCTCATCGACTTCGTCAAAATTGGCGAAGGGTCGACAGGCGTCGTTTGTATCGGAAAGCAGGTGAGCACTGGTGAGGTTGTCGCCGTCAAGCGAATGGACCTTCGAAAGCAACAGAGGCGCGAGCTCCTCTTCAACGAAGTCGTCATCATGCGCGACTACAAGCACGCAAACATCGTTGAAATGTATGCGTCGTATCTGGTGGATAACGAGCTGTGGGTCGTCATGGAGTTCCTGCAGGGTGGAGCGCTCACCGATATTGTCACGAGCTGCAAAATGGACGAAGTACAGATTGCAACGGTTTGTAAACAGGTCCTCAAGGCTTTGACCTATTTACATTCGCAGGGCGTCATCCATCGAGACATCAAAAGCGACTCTATTTTGCTTGCCCATGACGGCCGCGTCAAACTGAGTGACTTTGGTTTTTGCGCACAAGTTAGCGCCGATTTGCCGAAACGCAAGAGTCTTGTGGGCACACCATACTGGATGGCGCCTGAAGTGATCAGCCGGCTTCCTTACGGACCCGAAGTGGACATCTGGTCACTAGGTATTATGCTCATCGAGATGGTGGATTCGGAACCGCCTTTCTTCAACGAACCGCCTCTACAGGCAATGCGTCGTATTAGGGACATGCCCCCGCCAAAAGTTCGTGCCCCCGGTGTGTCTGGCACTCGATTAGGCGGCTTCCTCGATAAGATGCTCGTCCGAGATCCGTCACAGCGAGCCACGGCATTTGAGCTACTCCAACATCCATTCTTGAGGCAAGCTGGAGCTCCGAGTGTTCTCCTACCCCTATTGCAAGCAAGGCAAGCCCAACAGACGCACAAATAAAAAGAAATGGATATGTCAAATATTTAGGTGTCGATAACTAGTTGGTTTGAAGAGGTAAGCTCCCTAGTGACGGCTATTCTAGTTGCGTTTGACACCGTCTTACCAAGCACGACATAAATCTCGAGCCTTTTTTGGATGGCCACAGGCTTTGTCGATAGCCGTTGAGAATTTTTTTTAAACGCTTGCTATTTTAAGTTCAGAACTTCTTTGGCATTATTTCAAGCATTTCAAGTGCACAAAGCATATAAAGAGTGTGTGTGACCAACGGAATTCGAACTGGAAAGCGTCAAGTGTTCCCCTAGGTGGTTACGCACCTAGGTTAACGCCGCGACGGCTACTGAGAGCTGCCATTGTAGTACCCCCTTCTGATTAACAGAAATTATTGATATATGTGGTTAGAATGCCATTATTTTGCCATTCTCCGCACAGTGGTACGCAAATGCATGCGCCACAGGTTGCGGCCCGCCTCCGCAATGAAAGTCCGAAGTTCTTTTCGTTAAAGTTTTTCAAACGATTTATCATGCACGACAGCATGGGGTTGTCTGTTTCTCCTAATGAATTTTTGTACAAATAATGAGATACATTTCTACTACATGGGCGGATGATGCAAAAAACGAGTTTATCGAACAATGTGCCTTTGGCCTGAGGTTTACAAAGACGGCAGCGGATATGAATCTAGCGTCGTACAGAACTTCCGTAGATTATGTATTGTTGCACAGCGAACTAGAAACAAAGCTGAACGGTGGCACACGACTACATATGCCAATTGTACCAAAGCGGATCGACGCAAGTTCCGCAGAAAATGCCTTTCGGACTAGATAAAGACAGCACCCCACCTTAAGGTTGTGTAACCACCCGAATAACTAAGCAACACGATGGCTTGTTCTAGAGATAATAATGATTGTCAAAATAATTACGAGCGAACTATTCTGACTTGTAAAGTATTTAATAATTTATAATAAGAAAAATGGACAGAGTAAGAGAGAACTTGGAAATATGAAGTACTGTGGGCAATCGAGTGTGAAAGTCAACGGCGTCATATATATATGTATTTTTTTGTTTATTCAAGGGCCGGTGTAGCCGAAGAGAGACGAAGGAGTTGTTTTGCGAAGCCAAACCCAAGTAGAGTTCTTTGTACTCATTCATCCTCCTAATGAGCTTCCAATGTTCATTTATACTGCTATTGATGGTTATTCAGGATCACTCTCTTCATCTTAGTAAGTTTGTCAATTATCTTCTTAACTGTCCCTGTTTTAAAATTTCTTAAAGAAACATGACACTTGTGGTCTTTAAACTAGACTTAAATTTTTGAGCTACATTATAGGCCACAACGGGACACCCCAAAAAGTCGTGGTTAATCCCGATGAGATGACTGCTAGGTTCTCCCGAGCTTTTATAATTTAAAAACACTTGTTGACTATTGTTTAAGAGGACGACCCAGTATTTGGTGACTGAATAAACCTATTGGGAGCCATAGTCCTGGTCAAGAATAGATCATAAATAATCGACCTCTAATTGGCACTGCCAATGTCTGGCTATTGCTCGCACAGTGCGGTATAACATTTATATAGTATCCACGTCCTTTTTCCGATGATGTCACGCAATTGTGTTCACGCCTAGAGCTAATGCTTCGTCTTACACGGATTTAGAATTTCTACTCTGAAAGTATATCTTTTCCTAGAACACGGCCAACTTAAAAGCAGATTTACTTGTCGTTTTTCTTTCACATACTGCATCAGAAAAAGACTCATTGCCATTTTGCAGGCAAATGATTTGTGAGTCAATTGGAGGCAGGTAATGTGCGAAAACTTTCTTACACTGAAGCTTTCTTTTTTTAAAGGTATACATTTTTGGTAATAACTTGGTCTATATACACAATGTTCAACCCATTCCATTTTCATTTTCCTATATATATGAGCAGACGCTTAAAGCAAGAGAGTGGCGTTTATACATCTTTCACGTCAACTATTACACATAGTATTTATTCCGTCCAAGGTTATACAATGCCTTCATGGCCGTGTTAGAGCACTTTCACTTTAGTAAAGGAAGAACGATAAAAACACAGTGATTGATTTGAATTAATGTGCTATGAATTAACAGATATATGGACGACTGGTTTAGGCTAATAAATGTACACTTATTCAAGCGGTTAATACATATTGAAGTATTTATTTTAATCGTACGGCACACGATTGGCGGATTAGAGGCACCCTTTGCATCTTTTGTTACTTAGTGGTAAGCGAACTTTCTGTGCTTCGTGCGTGCTAACGCAATGTTCCATCAATCCAGCACTAATTGTCATATAGCAGCAGGCTATTTCTCGTCTGGTCTCATTAAAGACTTCCCGCTCTTATTTACTTATTTTTTAACAAAATAGTCGAAGTGGATAACCTTTTTAGTACTTTTCGCGAGCATCAATAAAAATTAAGCAAGCTTTGAGCCGCTTAATATTCTGTTTGATATCGGTAAGTAAAAAGTAGAGCCGGAATCGGCAACTTGAGAGTTACGAATATCAGCTTGACTTGTATTTTGTGCAGGTACACATAAAGAGTTGTACCTGAATTGGATGACACGTATTGCAGCTTCTAGCATGTAGTCAAGGCCGTCTTGGAAGTAGGAATTAACTTTGATTGCGCGACCTTTATTTACGACCCGTATTTAATTAGCTACATTAACGGAACTCAATATTCAATAGTCTTACCGCGCCATTATTTTTGTGCAATTGGAGTAAAATATACTGGTCTAATTTATGATTTTCGCAGTTATTCAGATGCTATTTTATTATACAAGTCTATTCTAACTGCCAAGTGGAATCTATAGCGATAGGTCGTGTAACTTTTAGATATGATCTAGTGAAAAATGCCGATGCAATATGGAATTAATTCATTGACTTCGTTCCGCAACCTATCCCACCACTTACTGACCTAAAAGCATCGACCGTAGGCAACTACGTGATTGTTGTGCAACCATTTGCAGTGGGTTGCAACAGTATAGCAGATTTTGCATATAACAATAAGACGTAGCATCCATGTTGCGGTATGTGAAAAAAAGCACTTTTTACGAAAAAAAAGCGGTTAACCAGTACCTTAACAGCAAAAGACTCGAATGTAAAGAGATCATCATCAACAATTAGGGTAGCATCCTAATAAACTTTAGACCAATATGTAGAAAAATGGTTAAACTTGTTACGTTAAAGAGATGCTTCCTTGTTTCAGGGTAGATTCAAAACCGACTATATGGGGTAAATTATGGTAATCTCACCTTTGCTAGCCTTGGGTAATACAGTAGCGGTCTAAACAATAAAACCTTTTGTCTTTCTAGTAGTCATTGTAGTAACACTAGAAAGCCCTAACGTCTAAACAATAAAACCTTTTGTCTTTCTAGTAGTCATTGTAGTAACACTAGAAAGCCCTAACCTGTAACCCTGACTTCCAACAATACTGTTTTAAGTTAAAAGATCAAGTGCAGTTGTACGTTGTACATTAACACGCATTTGCAGCTTGGTTCGATTTTTGGCTTTCAGTTTGGTTATCTAATGTGCTTTGTTCCAACCAACGCTATGCAAAATAGTATAATTCCAGGCGGACTCAAATTTTTTACTCCAACCGGCCTGAATTAATACAAGTTGTTTTAAAGTCTGTTAATTTGGTTTCAATATAATTCTTACTATCGTAAATGGTTGCATTTTTCTTGGTGCTTCTCACGTTTCTTCACCAATAGCGTCTAAATCTGAATACCCTCTTATGATCTCATGTGTTATACATATACGGTGTGCACAAGAAAGGTTCGCGGGCACTCCTTGGTCGATATATACCATTGTTCTACGTTCGAACATAGGGCGCATTTCAACAGTTCCTTACTGACACGTTCGTCTATCGTGAGAATACCTCTATTTCGTCCCACGCTTAGCGCAGTAATCGACGTAAAACATATCTCACTCAGGTGGGCAGTTGAAAGTGTTACGGGTAAATGATCCTTATGGGACCTCTCCAAAATGCTTCGGGCGTATAGGCAGACCCGTAAATATTGTGCAGACACAATAAACATAACAATATGTACACAAAACAGACGGTAATCGTCCAAAACAACAACGGGTTGTAATCGAACAAACTGCCGCAACCAACTTCAATTTTAGGAAAGAAGCAATCGAAGCATCTTTCATGCACTCATAATAGAATAGGGGTGGCGCTGTGTACTTCCCCTCGTGAAAGCATCTTAGCCAGCAGCAAAAGCATTTTGTGTCCCCATTGGTCTGATCGACCGCGATTAACACAAGCAGTGGCTCGTCACGTTCGCTATGACAAATACTGATGGCACCGCTCGAGTCGGCTATGAAGAGCAACTTCGCCAGTGGATCGAAAGTTCATCCCCTATCACCGATTTTAGTTTGTCGGGTACTGGTGAGGGTGGCGAGAGCGTGCGATCGGTGGACGCAGCATTGCGAAATGTTCTCTGGGACCTGGTTGATGCTTATGGAGACCAAAGCCGAAAAAAATCGAATGGATCAGGGAGAATAGATGTCGACCGAAAAGGACTCGAGTTAGAGGCCACAATATTAGGCCGATTTGTCGACGTAATGGTTTCTCTATGTGAGAAAGAAATGGCCTCGCCGAATTTGCCCGGTAAGTAAATGGTAATCCATACAGCTAGGTTGCCAGGTGAACCTATGACTTGCGCATGAGTACGTTACAATTCAATTAAAAGGGCCGAGCAAGCGCTGTTTTTGGACATTTATTTGCTATGTATATCTCTTAATTTTATGCGTGGTATCGCAAAGATGCTTCGCGATAAATGGGAGGCCGTCTTCTCGTAAAATCAAGAACTCGGTCGTCGTTCGTACCCTGAGTTACCGGATTACCCTTGCAGGATATCACGGGAATCCCGTCTACTAGCGAAGCTTCTATTTATCTACAAGGTTTAACTGAATACATCACAGAACATCGACATTGTACTACAACAACATTTGTGGTTGCACGTACTCATAGTTATCGCAGCATCATCGCCTATTAGCGGCGCTACTACAGTCAGCCAACGCTTCAACTGTTACGTTATATTGAATAATACTGTTCTTTACCCTCAATCACAACCCAATAAGTTTTCACTATCATTATCTCCGAGCTGTGGACTGTTCTTGTTTTGCTTTATCTGCGCGCTGGCTTATTCAACAGCAACAGTGTTCACCGACCTGTTCGACACTCTGACAATCTCACGCTGCGAGCGGCTCTTCCACCTCGTCGAGCAGCGCATCCAGCTGTGGAAACGGCCGGCGTTCTTCGCGCCGTGCAAAAACCAACTTCTCAGAATGTGCAATGATCTCCTGCGGCGGCTAAGCAAAGGACAGAACACAGTGTTCTGCGGGCAGATCCTTATCGTTCTGGCCAAGCTCTTCCCACTGTCCGAACGGTCTGGTCTGAACATCGTGTCAGAGTTCAACACCGAGCATCTGACCATTCGGAGTGACCACTCAACATCCGGCGAGGAAGGCTCACCGTCAGCTGGTCTAGGAGACGAGAAAGAGGTCAGCACTGTTGATAGGGAAGGCACGTCATCAGTGACGGCTGACAGTGGCAGTTCTGGTAGCGGAAAGATCAACCTCAACCTGTACCGAAGATTTTGGAATCTCCAAGAGTTCTTCCGACAGCCAAACCTCTGTTATAATGCCAATCACTGGAAGCAGATGACCAGATGTAGCCAGGAGGTATGCCGGCAACGAGGTGCAATGCACTGACTAGCATATTTAAGATGGTGGAGACGGGTGAAGAATACAGACGGAAAGAGGGACAAAGAAAATCTAAGCAGCTATTAGAAAACGACTGAATCTGTATTCTGTTGAACGAAAGCCAAATATACATGTAATTTGTAGCGAATAGGCACAACGGTTTCATTTGATGAAAACAAATAGAAGCATTTGGTCGCTAGTGTTTCTTAATTATTTCACACTTTTAGGTTGATATATCTTTTATTAGAGAACTGCACATTTTAAGAGAGTCTTCGTAAATAGATACTGTAGTTTATATTTTTATGACCACATATAATGTTTGGCCACTGGGAAAAGTGAAAACATTTTAGAACTTTTCTTTTCAAGTAACAACTGAAAAATTTCAGTCGTATCCATTTCTACTACTTATTAATAATTCTAGTCCTAGTTCAAAGAAATGATTAACACAGGTTCGAGGTTTCTTAAAAACAATCTGAAATTTATTTACAAGCGGTGGCAAAAATCGAATGTTACGAACTATAAGCCTATTCCTTAAGTTGGATCTTATTTACTTCTTCAAAATGATAAAACATTATAAAAATATCTGAAAGAATGAAAAATACTGAGCGCACAAGACGAGGTAAGTTTTACGATGTAAGCATTTTAAATTTGTTTTGTTTGTTCTTTGTTAACACGTCGATTTAAAATGCTGGTTTAGGTGACTTCTGCAAACAATAGTCAGCATAGCCTAAACATCCTGTCTCTCATAATAAAGTCACTCTTAAAGCAGTCATTCTATGAACAGACGACTCAACGTGACATGGAGCCGTGTTGGAAACATCTGGTTTTCGGCCAAATTTTTGGGCTTTGATGCATTGAGCCCGTTATGAAGCGCCAATAATAATCCTCGATTAAAAAAAACATTGACTATAGTATTAATGAGATCCTCTTCTGTTCTACAGGTTCTCACCGTCTTTTCCTCCTTCCGGTTGGACGAACATGCTACCCCGATCAAGCCCACGGAAACCTATTTTGCGAAATACCTCACGTCAAAGAAGTTGTTCGAGCTCGAGCTGTCCGATTCGAACTTCAGGCGCTGCATCCTCATTCAGTTTCTCATCATGTTTCACTACCTGAAGGCCAGCGTGAGGTTCAAATTAGAAAGCCAGGTGCGAATTATAATCCCGGTGACCAAGTTGCTTTCTGGCAAACAATATATGTTTAGACCTTGGGTCGAACTTCACAGATCTTTAGCGGAAACCCGTGACTCCATTCGTAGCAGACAGTAACTGAGATCAGATACAACAAACTTGTAGGGTGTTGCTCGGCGGTCATGTGTGCCTCTCGACGTTAATGCCAATGTCCCCGTATTGATTAAAGGTTCTATCAGAGGATCAGTTCCAGTGGGTTCGTGAGAAGTCTGCCGAGATCTACAAATTGCTCGAACAAACTCCTCCCGATGGGAAAGAGTTCGCAAGGTACACCGATTTAGAATACATTAAGTCATACTACAGTGTCACACAGATCGTACTTTGTTTCGACGAAATAATTTAGACCACATTATCGGATCATCGCCCTAATCGCTTGCATTATTTTTCACCTTCATTTTTTTCGCTTCCAGTTTACTTCGGACAAATGTTAAGTGTTGTGGCCTCACTTAGTATTCGCTTATTTACTGTACGAAACCCTTGCGTTTTTCTCCGCGCAAATAGATTACGTGGATACGTGAATGTGAATGATCACCCGACGCAAAAACAGATCTTATTGATTATTTTTTCGCGTGTCAGATCAATCGCGGCAATGATGGCTCGGGAGGAAATGTGGAACGCGTGGAAGAATGATAACTGCCCAGCATTTCGAGTCGCCGACGCTCTAGAACGAAAACTGGTTAGACGAAAGCGGCCTATTGGTGATGATATTCGTGACCATCTGGCTAAAGGTAGGCAGCTGTAGAATAGAAGGGAGTAAAAAGCGATCTTTAGGTACCTAGGAATTATTCATACAGATAGAACGTCAAGGTGGTAGCCAACTGACAAGCCCCATACAGCTGTCTGGTGATACTGCAGTGCTGATAGTACGTTCTAAGATTTCTCAAGAAATGCAAACGCTTTCTGGTATATTTTTGTAAGTTTCGTACTCGTCTTATTACCTAGACAGGTTTCCGAACGTTTTAATTGTATAATTTATCTGCGCCTTCTGGTTAATTTTCAAAGAAAGCACTCGGGCTGTATGTATACATTGAATAAGTAAACAGATCAAATAGATAAGTAATATGCTATGGAAACAACATTCATCTCTGGCGCAACAAATTGTTTGATTTTTGTACGATACGATCAGTAACATAATTCAAGTTGATCGTTTGAGTACTCTTCCGATTGTTTTAAATTTAAAATGCAGTAATTAGATAAATTCTTCATATATCACGTGGCTTTCGCAATAATCTGAGTATACAAGTAATATGTTTGTTTTGACGCTCTTGGCCCTGTGAATACCTATGAAACTATTTGCTAATCTTATCTATTTTAGGCCAAATATCAATGGGAAGCGCAGAACTGACTCGTCTCTTTAATATTTGTCCGGATAACTGGGAGGCTTGTCGAGGTGAACGACGAAATTATGTTCCGTCGATGGAAGATTTTTTTGAAGAGGCCATCGCACAAGCGGATCCCGCGGCTTGTATTGAGGATCAATACAAGTAAGTGCCCGATACTTCTATATGGTACTACGCCTACGCCTTCAAACCTCCGTTCTTTTTTAAGGGCGAAGCATCGAATCAGTACACGTGCTAGGTCAATCAACGACTGAAGTCACCAACGTTTTTCAGACAAACATAAAATAGCCATCTATTGTGTTTACTACATTTTGCAAATTATCGATTGTTGTAAACTATTCTCAGTTAGCGAGGGAAACGTAAAACACTGCGTGTGTGTTGCTGATTTGTTTCCTGTAATACCAATACAAAGGATTGCCAATTATTTTTATTTAGTTGTAATCGTCAATTTCATTGGTTTGATTCAGACTCACAAGCAATCCCAATTGGGGCTGGAGGGCATTAAGGATCCTCTCACAGAAATCGCTTCATTTCTTCACATCAACAAACCAACCCGCTAAATCATTACCGAACTACCTCGACACAATGGTTAGTACTTCGAATTTCCTTATGTTGTCTGCCAACTAACCAACACCGCCAATAAAAAAACAGGTTTTGATTGGTTACTTTCACTTCGGGCCACTACTACAGGAACGTGAGTAATTAGTGGCAATCTGCGTAAGCTACCTTATTTTTCGGCCGCATGTAGTGCGTTCGAACTCGCTTGGCTTCTTTGCCCATTCTAGATAGTCCTAGTCTAGAGAGTATTGAATGCAGGACAATACGTACTTCTGACAAGTGTTGTGTACTTATACATCTATTTGATATTTTACGTGCCTCGCGTTTGAATCATGTTGCCAAATTAACTTGCGTGCTTGGCTACATTTCAATATATTCATAAGCAGTACAAAACTCTTTTTTAAGTGGTCCAACAGTGTCTCTCTCAAAACTGAGTCCTGCAGCTGAAGCAATTCATAGGAATAAATCCAGATAATAATCTCCCCATGGATTTTCCCATGGAACGAGAGTCACAATCGACTGCGAAATTTTTACATAAATTCGGCACATTCATACGGAAATCACATTCTAGACTGATATTTGCTTGATACGTTTTGTTGTGCTACTTGGATCTAATAAGCTGACTAATGCATTATATCTTGTGCCAATGATAAGTAAAATGTGTCTGAAGTGATGCTCAATTTGTGATCAAATTTTTTAGGTGGGATATTTAGCGAAAGATCTATCTGTAACAAAGGAAGGGAGCAAGGAAAATTCTAATGGAGCGACAACAGGCGTCAAAGTCGATGAGGTGGATGACAACTCTCAAGATGATTTCAAGGTACTGATGGACAGGCAAGAAAAAAATCGTGCTTCGAATTGAGGCGGAAAAGCAAATCGCATTAGCTGCAATTACGTAACTCGACGAAAGTTTCAAGTGGCATTCACTCCACTCTTGATGTGTTTCATACATATATATATATATATATATATGTATATATATAAATATATATATATATATA
>MNPL01028494.1:846-12071 GCA_002081605.1 Tropilaelaps mercedesae
CATCGATTGGCCCTGGGCCTTGTTTTTGCTGCTGCTGCTGCTGCTGCTGCTGATGATGGATTAACATCTGCTGGTGCTGTTGCTGTAGCGTCTTGTTCGCGCGCTGCTGGACGCTGTCCATCGCGGCGATATTCGAGTTGCTCAGACTCGACGTGACCGGATGGCCTCCGCTGCGGCTGGCCGACCCGCCCTTCGGAACACTTTGGCCTGACCCACCCGTCGGCAGGGTCTTCGTCCGCAGGATCGTCGCCCCACTGCCTTCGGCTTCGTTGTGCCGAAGCACCGTCTTCGAACAGTCATCCTCTAACTGCTTCTGTAATGAGTAGACAGAGATCAGCGGCACGACGAGGGCCAAGAAGGAACGAGTTACAGCTGAGACGTTCGATGACGTCGGCGTTGGCCAACGGGGGCAAAATTCGTGTTTGTGCGAAACGACGCAACGGCGGGTGGGCATAGCAGCTACTTGGTAGGGGCGCGGGGATGAAACTAAATACAGCACTAAGGAGCAAGGAAACGGCAGGAAAAGGATTTCCGACTAGCACAGTAAAAGATGCATGAATGCAATTACTACGAGCGGACGGGAAGATCGCGCGAAACAGACCGAGCCATAACAGGCGATGATAGCACAGCTAAGAAAAACACATTTTATCCTTGTGGGCCATATATATATATATATATATATATATAACTCATTTTGCAATATCATTTGTGTGATTGCTTGAAGCGTTCACATTATGTAGCCATTTTTTCTAAAGTTCATATTACTACAGGCACGCCTGGCTGGATTTTATTGTTTTTTTTCAGGCTCGTTTCATAAACACGTTTGCTCACTTCATGCCAATCGTGAATACCAATCAACCAAAACAAACAACTCCATGGTGTCTCCACAGCGCATGCCTAAAACATCTGCGGTGTCTGAAGAAGCTGATCTTCACTCTCCGCAAGTCACCTCTTCTCTCATCGCTGCTCAAGCGCTAACAATTCCCTCATCGCGATGTAAGGGCTACACGCAGGTGCGTGTCACCGCTCTTCCCCCGTTATTTTTACTGTCACCCCTAAAGCCAAGTATGACGACGAGGCTGTCGTCATCGGCATCAAGAAACGAGGTGATATCGGCACTAAACTTGAGTAGAATTCTCACCCTCTGTGGCGTGTCACAGTGGCGTCAGCCTCGTTACTAAGCCGTAGCAAACCAGCAGCCAACGCAATGTGTACGCGGGCGGCGGCGGCGGCGGTGGCGGCGGCGGCGGCTATGGGCCTCTGGTTTCGGGTGGAAGGAGGCTGGGTGGGTGATTTCAAGTGTTGTGGTACTGTGGGCAGTGGTACATAATAGGCATGGCGCGTCTCAACGAATAAAAACCGCATTTGCGTAGCTCACGCCGCCAATCAAGTGTCGAGCAGTGTTCTAGTCTCCGGAAGAGGTTGGACTCCCGCGAAAGGCCGAGCCGAGAAGGGATGGGGTTGTCATTTAACGAGCAAATGGGTGATCTAGCGCAATGGGAAGTGTAGAGGGAACATGCTAAACGTATTTGAATTTAGTTGCTTCAATCAAGTCTTTGCTACCGCGGCCGGGTCGTCTCTGCGTTTCGCGTCGAGCCTCTGTCCCCCGCAGTTAAACGTCTCAATCTCCCATGCGTCGGTGCGGAATTGGCGCACGAAGGTCGGCCCTTCAAAAAAGCAACGCTCGCTATTGTCTCTTTTGTGAATGGCTAAAATTAAGACGAACGGCCCCTGGAAAACGTTGTCATTAATATAAATAAAAAGCGAAGACTAAAAATACCGACGCACTATGAAGGGCTTTCCGTTGCTTCTGCTTTGGTGGCCGTGGTGCGCGGAAGGCGGCCTTATATTTTAACGCTTATCAGCTGGAATACATATTTTGTAAACTTTCTGAGTAGATGGTTAACTATGGTTTGTTATGATTTTAACGCTAATGAAACTTTGTTTTTATTTTCTAGATATTTTCTTTCGTTTTAGTTAATCATCGCCGTCGCACGACGGCATTTCGCACATTTAAGCCGTTTAGCAGCGCCATTTGGACCCCGTTTTGAAACGGCTGACCGGCAGAGACCGTGAGTTTTTCATGTGCGCACAAATTTTTCCCTCGATTTGTTTTCTGTTACATAGAACACTGTAAAACAAGCCCATTTCACCGCTCCGAGACATGAACTTCTAAACGCCGCGGGGCGAAATTATTAAATCTTAATTTTCAAGCGGCATGCTCGCCTGCAGATTTCATTTGAATACGAAATTCACAATTTGCGTGATCCTCTCGTAATGCTCGACTAATGTTCATGTTTCTAACTCCCGTAATGCCATTCAAAATTCATTACGACGACGATATGCGTTATTTGTCACGAATATATATATATAGCTCTATCGAGCTCTTCCCAGCGGCTTCACACCGGAACAAGCGCACAAATTTACCCCAAAGGGATGACGAGTCTTTTTGCGGGGCAGTGCAACAGAAAATAACCGGAACGTTCCTAAAAATATGCACCTAGAACCCAGAACACGCGTGAAGAGGGAGACTGAACTGCGGCTTAGCCTAAACAGGTGCGCTTCACCTGATGGCGGGCACGAGCAAATCTACGAGCGTTCTATCCCGCGGGCGAATTTCTGGCAAGGCTCGGATAATTTAAAGCACCGACGAATGCAAGCAAAACCGAACGTAAAGCTCACTAATGTAAAGCGCGACCGACTAACGTAAGAGGGCTGATGCGGAAATATGGCGGAAAAAAATGGCTACAAAAAATTATTGTTTCAACTCGCCTTTCGCCGTTGCGGAGGTCGAGGCGCCACCTTGCGATATCGTGCAGAAGTCGATTTGCACGTTTAGCGAATTACGTAGAGTTGTTGGAGGAACAAAATCAACGCAAACGGAAAAATCACCGTGAAAAAGTAACCTAGCTGATGGACATTACATCGCCACGTTAAAGGGGGTGGATGCGCCGAAATGTGGCGCCATGCGTCATCAACACAGAGGTTGACACAAAGAAAATCTTGTCCTTGCTAGGGCCTTGTTGTCCTTGCTAAGGCAACAACTCTGTAAACGGCGTCACTGTATGGGAAGCTTTGTCGGACTACAAAAGGCATCATCGGTAACAAACTCAACTGACAAATCTCCGACATGATAGACGTTCCTCTTTACTTCGCTTAGAAAACAAACAACAATTATTTTGCAAACTGCTTCTCGCCAAGAAGACGGCAAATAGGGCGGACAAAACGAAAATTGCTCTCACACAACGGACATGATAGAGTTAGTGTGTGTGTCTGTGTGTGTGTGTGTGTTTTAGAGTCAGAAATTCGAAGTAACGTAATTGTCGATAATCGTCAGCTCGGCGATGTGGAAGTGCAGCCACGAACTATGAACAAATAAATGCACACGTATAATGATTGCGTAATGGTCGGGTGACGCGCGCATTTACAATGGAACTTTCGTAGAACTCTTCGTTTCTTTCGTATGACCTGCGAAGCTGACGTGGAATATCGACATAATGACGACGAAAAAAACTTGTACCTAATCAAATGCAGTGTACAAGGAGTGGTGAAATTACATTGAATAGTAACAACAATAAAAAATGTTCTCGACGCATTCCGATCCATAGTTAGCTTTGAGATGATTTTAATTCTTTTCGCTTATTTTCTTATAGTCATTAAACTGCTGAGCATCATTGAGGCGATATATATCTAAACAAAAGTGCTCTGCCGCTTGACATTAGTATATCACTGCACTAGTTACGTGAGAAAATGTTTATTATTGTTATTATTATTAGATCTATTGTTAAGTGATTCCTTCGTCATTTTCGGCAAGTTCACTCGCCCACCTTTAATCGCTGAGGAGGACAGGGCGCCACTTTGGGCAGCTCCCAGGCGGTTCGTTGGGTTCCCTCCTGGTAGAAGTAGACTCGTCCGTCGCTGTCCTGACTGCTGCACCATCGCTCATCGTTTAGCTCATTGGTGAAGTACATCGACCCGCTGATATCATCATACACCTGAAGAAAGCCAAATTTAATGCGAGATGAAAACCGCCGTAGAACCGATCCAAACTGCCGGACAACGCGCGCAGTGATGACGATACGGGATTTAGTAAACAACCGAGTCGTTGTGGCTGACCAGGAGACATGGCAACAGCCTAGAACAGTTGTAGGCACGGTCGGCATATATACAGACATATATAACGACATATATACATGCTCTATATCCGTGTATGAAGCGCGCAACTCTTGTCTGTTGATGTTTGGGGTAAAAAAAATGCGCACCAGGCAAGTGATGGCTATATCCGGAGTTTTTGTTTCATACGACAACAGGCAACTGCGACAACAGATAGACTTCAGTTGACGATTTTTGTTGCTACATCTCTATAGTTAAAAACAAGTTGAAATTCGCGATTAGAACATCATGTACGGCGCATTAGTAATGCTATTGATAGAACACACAACATGGTCAACAACATGATCGTTATAAACATGGCAATGGGCGCTGTAATGAGGGATGCGTTACACATTCCCCAATAAACCGCACCGGTGAGGTTGGATGGATAAACTCTTAACGCTGAGTAATATTTTGTCTTGTTGCGGGCTTTAAAAAATTGCTTTCCATTTCCCCCTGCCATAAACCGTTACCCGAAGGGGGCTGGCTTTGAACGTTGGATAACGGATGTATAAATTTGTTTCTTTTTTATCACTCAGGGCATTGTCTGTCCGTTCTAACGAACGGGCGCCCACTTTTGACGGTCTGTGCGAAAGATTCTATGGCGACAGTAACATTCTGTAGAAAAATGCTCATACAGAAGCGTTTTTCTCTCCGTGCAGGTTCGTCACGTACTCACTGAAACGAATATGTTGAGGCAAAGAATAATATCATACAGTAGACGATATTTTTTGTATAAGGAAGGAACCGATAACAATAACGTTCAAATATCTTCACGTATAACGAGCCTACACGTTCGGCCGAATTGACCCCGGTTCGCGTAAGCTGCCACCGTGAGCGCCACGCTTCAGCTGTTCAAGGATCACCTTTCCGGCCCCCTAACCGTCAAACAACGCACACGCATTTCCCTAACGAAAATGCGGAAACTATCTCCTCGACGTAGACACTGTCCGACCCAACACGAACTCATCCAGCGGAATCAGCCAAAAATCCCTCTCTCCTCACTCACACACACACACACACACACACACACAATCATACTCACAAACGCTCACACACAAAACTTCATACGAACCCATTCAAACGCCTACAACCCCCTCTTCGTCCGCCACTTCTTCGTTCTAAAACACGCGAGCGCGCACAACCGACCCCCGCCACCCCCGACCTGCACCAGTGCATAAGTATCTGTCCGAGTAACCGGACGGAACGGCTTGGTAAAACCTTTCCGTTTTCCCCGCCGCATTGACGAGCCGTAACGCGGCGTCGGGTCACGCCGACCCAGCGTGTGGCGTCGGGTGCCGGAGCGGAACGCCTAACCCGGTATCCGCCAGTCGAATCACGGGTGTCAAGCGTCCACCGGATGGGGCCCTTGATGATGACGCTGGGACCGTCATCCGATAGGTGTCGGCTGCGACGTTTTGTCGACGATATCATTTTCGAGCCCGGCGTCGTGGCACTGTTGTGCGCCAACTCTCGTCGACAATGAAATCATTACGCCATTGCGAGCGGCGCGTTGTCAGCCTTCGACAAAACGATTCGGGTGGGACTGGGGTCGCGATTGGCCTGACACTGATGCCACACCGATGTATGTGTGCTCGTAGAGTTATTTATGTGTATGTGTGTGTGTGTGTGTGTGTGGGTGTGTCGGAGATGATACAATAAACGACTGCGAAAAACTCCATTGAGTAGCGGGTGGTGGAACTGGGAAAAAAGCGTTGTTAATGTGTAGAACGTCTGATTGTTGCTTTTAGACGGCTGCTAGTGATGACGGGGGGTTGTAGTGAAGACAATATATCCAAAGGGTCACTCGTTTGAATTTGCCTTAATAATTATTATATCATTACATTATCAAGATTATGGTTTTCTGACAGTCGGGACCCATTGGGCGTTTGAGGGAGGGACACTCTCAAATAAATCAATGAGTTCAGAAATAAGCTCGTTAACAGCACCTCAACGCCATGGTTACACTATTATTTGAAATTCGTCTTTTTCTTGAAAAACACTTTCACTCTAGAGAAAATTCTACAATAATAAGTACGTTGGTTAATGCTATTATTGATACGATTGCTATCACGCAGCGATAATTAGTGGACGCAAAAGGAAACTTGAAAATCTGTTATAAATGCCTGGGCACATGCCATCGTTCTATTAGCTGCTCGTCATATTACGAAACAGCTTGACGATCGCCAAACGGTGGAGTTTCAACACCGCGCTACTTCCATTCTGCTTATTTCATTCTGACGTTACTGACCAGTTCTACGCGTCACTCTCTACACGGGCTTATGCCAGCTCTATCAAGCCAAGGCACCTTCGCCGCCCAATCGCCACCCGGGGCAACGGTGGGCGTCCCGCCCGGACTAAACACAACTCACAATATAAACCGCACAGGTCCGTTGGACGCTGGACTTCTCGTTCGTTCCGGCCGAACCATCTCCAGCGCGTTGTGGCGTCATAGTCGAACCCGTTGAATCTTCTCTGTACGTGCGCGCGCGCGCGGACGCGCGCGTCAAACGATGCGCCACCCGGCAAACGGCGGACGATGAAATGTGAAACGTCTCGAAATGTCCACTAGCTTGAAATGACCTTGCTCCGCAGAATGAAGACACTTCTTAACAGTCCACAGGCCAGAACGACGACACGCACAAAACACGCACGACGACGACGACGACGACGACAAAACGTGTGTTCACGTCCACCGGCCACCGAACACTACGCTGGTCAGCTGGCGTAAGGTAGTCGGGTCTGATCTCAGATATCCCGTTCGGCGGACGACGACTGATCAGGATTAGGTTGGCGTGGGCAGCAAGGACGACAACAGATCTGAAGAGGGTCGCTTTGTTTCTGTTCCCCAGGGAGGAGAAGTCGTGTCGCTAAGGCGCTCTACCAAAATGCGTGACGACTTTGTATTGTGACGAACGTAGCTAACGAACGGGTTAGAGGATACGTATGTGGACCCGCTTTGTATTAGGCGTTTTCGCGGGTACTGGCCGCTAATAACGACCTAACTAACCTATACCGACCCCGTATTTTCCCTCTGTTTGCCGACCTCTCCACTGTCAATCGCTACGCGTTCCGCGATCGGTGCACAGGGCCAACGTCCTCGGCCCACCCTTTCGCATCCGCTACCTTGCCGTATGCACTCGAAGTCTAAAATTAGCCAAGAATACGGATCAGATGGCCCTAGGGCCGGAACAAGACACCTCTAGCCCGAGAGGAAGATGACTACTAACCATGCGGCCAACAAAAGCCAAAAAAGCTACGCGTCGGCACGCCAACGAAGGCCTGGATTGGCCTGTCGGACCAGTGCAGCTAACCACTGTGTTGTTAAGGGTCCTTCGGCACACTTCGTTCACGCGATATCATGCACGTCACCTGGCCATAAATCTGCCACATGGCCAATCACCTAACCGATTTCTTCCCCCACCTACACGTCTGGGTGCTCTCTCGTCGGCCGGAGTATTCTTCTTCCCCGAAGGCGACTCCTGGGAGAGCAGACCTGAAAGGCCGAACTGGTTGGTCCGATCTGATCACGACACGACCCCGAAACGGACACAGGCTAATAGCAAAGGCTCTCGTGAAGACGCATGCGGCCGCCGACGAGTTGGGCATGCGGACGATTATTATGATCATTATTATTATTACTACTACTAATTCCACTATTGTTACGGTCACGAAGGAAACCGGCGATAGCTTCGATACGTGACGACACCCAGAGTTATGCTTTCGTCTATTAGCATAGCCTGATCTGCGCTAGTCGAGCTTGCGACGAAACAAGGACGACAAAATGGCGAACGTCTCGAGATTTCAGGGTAGCCGTGACGTCCGTCAGCTGAACAAATGAATAAACAAGCCGCAAATTCGACGACGACGACGACGACGTGACGTATTTTCGTTGGTCACTACACATGCGTGGAACTTTTCCTTCTTTCGCTCATATCTCGGCTCTCTGACGTGACGAGTAACCTCGGCTGTCGTCCCTTTACCACTGAGTTTTCCAGGCAAAACAACGCTGCCAGCAATCAAATTTTCAAAAAAAAAATCCGCCCTTTTCCCCGGTCTGTCTTTTGACCTATTGACGGACTGAAGACAACAGGACGAAGATCGAAGACACTCGCTAACACGGAAAGAGTACGTACCTTGCTCCAGCCAGACGCAATCGTCTCCGTGGGGCTCGGTGGTGGACTAGGCATAATCCCTTCGACCGAACTGTCCAATCCGGTGTCGGTGCCATCGGGCCCGTCGAGGGTCTCCAGGCCGTCGACCGAATCCACTGACTGAGTAAGACGCTGACTAGAAAACTTCCTCCGGGTTCGTGGAGGCTTCCATGAATGCTCGCCCGTCACGTAATTGTAATAGTACGGACGCCCTCCGGTCGACCGATATTCGCCCCAGTGGTCTGAGAGATATCTGAAAGGCAACAAATACGACAGTCAGATGAGGACACGCAGGTCCGGAGCACGTCGGCACACTCGAGACGCTCCGCCGTCGCAACAGGAACAAACAAACAAACACATTTGCAATACGACACGCAGGCTACGCTACGTAGCAGACAATAATGGCGGCTCGTGGAGACCCGTGCCGAGAAGTGGGCGTGTGTCGTGAGGGGAACAGGAGTTTGAAGTGGAAATGTCGACGTTCACGCGTCGTGGGAACGCTCAGGAGCCCAACGGATCGACTCAGGCGAGTGTCGGCCCCCATGGGTCTGTCTGGCTAAGCTTTTAGATGCTAGTTCGAATCATTTTGCGACATCGAGAGCTTAATCGGCCTGGTAATGGCCTGGTAGATGTCCAAAGGTAGAAATAGGCCGTAAGCCACTGTCATGGCGTTCGCTTAGCGTCGCGTCGCGTTTACGCGTGTCTTAATCGTTGAGCAGCTTCTGTAGCCGCTTCTGTAGCCGCTTCTGGGTGGCGTTTTTACCCAACGACACAGGCGTGAGACGTATTTGCAAAAGAATAGAACGTGATTACAAACAACGGAAAACACATTACAAAACACTGTTTAAATATCATAACACACATATTGGCAAATAAAGCAACATTCTCAACTCGTCACGTCGGCCCAGTCGTTGCGTGTCAATACGAACTAGTCGAAAGTGTCATAAAGCGAATTGTTCGAAAAATAGATTGAGACGTTTCGAAATTCAAACAACAGATTCGTAAGAAAAATGACATAACAAAAAAATATCTGACAAACATAATTGATTGCTTGCGTTTGTTAGAACAGCATAGTTTTAACATACCGAAATAAAAATTTTGTAGTAAAATCAACAACAAGTACTACTCACCGGACGGGGTCTTCGTTTGGCGAGGGGAATGGAGGCGTCGTAGCAAGCGCGAGGTCGAGGGGTGCACTCAGCTGGCCACCCTCGAGGAACTCTGTGTGTATGGGGCGGTTATCCTCAGTTGGTTTGTGGTGGCCATGAACGACGACCACCGAGCCGCCTCCCTGAGACTGTTGGACATTCGCGTAGATCGGCTGCGGATGATGGCCCTCACTTCGGGGCCGCAATGGCGCTGAATGGCCCCGCTGGACTAGTCCTGTACGAGGCGGAAGCTGCAGGGGATTGGACGTGTTCGATGGCTTTGAGGATGCGATTGAGTAGTGGAAGCCCGTCGGAGAGTTAGACACCATCTCGCCTTCGTCGCCTTCGTCGAGATCGGAGCTGCGGGATAACGACGATGAGAAGCGACATAAAAATGACGGCACAACGTTGTTGTAGCGCGTCGGTATGGCGAATAAATGCCTGACACCGCCTAGCCGCCGGTCTGCACGACGCGACGTTGTTTGTTCTACTAACAACTGGATTTTATGGTCGAGTTTTAGCTTTCTCTAGTGAATGTCGCCCGAAGTGCCTAAATGAATGACTCATCCAACAACGGACACACTACAGGTAGCACTGCCCCCTTGATTTACTATGAAATACACTTGGGGGAGTTCTGTGATTTTTTTCCGGCACGAGACGTGTTTCTGCACCCTGTTTTTCACCCTGTTTAGCTCAACATGTTTCAAAATTCGAATTTCATCGAAATGTTTAGCTACAACAATTATTACAGACCGAATATGAACTACCTTAAATTAGCTTAAAACTAGCCTAAATACTTGCACAGCTCACAAATACCCTTCGCCAGAAGAAAACCGTTTCCAGAAACCTGTTGCGTCTGTCATAAGAGGCAGCTCCTATACGAGCATAAAGTGTTTTACCACATTTATGAAACTACCCCACTTCCAACCTGTCTTTGTACGCTTTTTTCGCTTTATCTAGGACGCCTCGCCTTGACTGAATTGTTTCCTACGACAGCTGGTCCCAAACGCGTTCCCAGAATCCCCTGTAACCTCGTATGGAGATCTCGTTTCCCAGCACCACCGCGGCCTCGCTTCTCCCCCACGACCTCTCCTCCGTTCCTACCTCCCGACGGATGTCTCACCCAGAGGTTACCGCGCCGATACGTCGAATTTTGATGAACCCATAAATCCTCGCGCAGCGTTTTCCGAATACGCGACGCCCGACTTGTGCGTCATAAGCATTTTCGCTAGCCTCGTCCACGCAAATCGACCAGACCGGCACAAACTGACAACAACCGTGTCCAACCGGTAAAGCCTACCAGAAAACCTACTTGAACGCGAAAGCAGAGGCGCGTGTCGTCTCAACAGGAACGTGACCGCCGGTCCCGCCGTCACGTCAGACAGGCGTGACACGTGGTAGGCAATTGTCAAAAATATAGTGCACAACTCGTTTTTCTCTGCTGTCGATTAGCTGGAGCTAATCGGGGGGAGCGGACTGTACCGAAACCGATCAGTCAGCCGAGGCTGAGCGAAATCATCGGAAGTATAACTGAATGAAGGCCAGCTTTGGAAGCGATGCCCACTCGTCGTGTAACACTTCTGAGCTCAGAGAGCTGAACAGATCTGTCCGCATTGGCTAAACGTCTCGTCGAGTCGGTCTGATAAATATATGCGTGCATGTTCGACGGCTCTTTTAGCGTCCAACGCCCAACGTCGAAAACATCGCCGATACTCTCGCACCAGAACGAGACGGTTCCTACGACCCCAACACCTTTCTAGACGGCACGGTT
>MNPL01028517.1:0-14180 GCA_002081605.1 Tropilaelaps mercedesae
ATATATATATATATATATATATATATATGTATATATATTTATATATGACAGAAGTCTGCAACTTCGTTTCCCACTTCTGTTTGTCGATTCGACGAAACGATTCAGAAACGTCGTCCATCCGGAGAAAAGGCGGGGACCCGTGGAATAACAAAGTGAGGAGGAAGACACCTGGACGATTTCACGGAACCCACCAGAAGATAAAGGCTGCCATACCCCGCCACATATTCGTTCCTTTATATTTCGGATGGGAAACCGAATGGTCCGAGTAATTATGAGCGTTTCGTCCATTTCATAGAATATTACTCATACGAGCCCATGTCGAACGGTAGCCGTATACATTTTTGTGAGGTTCTTATCGTGGCGGGGACAACGGGCAAGGCTGTGAGCGTCATAACGAATTCCTCATCACAAAGTGGAGGTTCTTTTCGTATCGTTCGCCATAATAAAGTGATACAAGAGCAAGGTTTACGCCTCATGTCGCTGCGCCGATAAAATGGCGGCAAAGCAATATTCGACCCCCGTGTGTGCCTGCCGATAGATTTTAATGAAGGCGCCGCTGTCCATTCAGGGAGTCAGTCGAGCAAAGAACAGCAGCAAAGGGGATGCGAAGAAAGTTTCCATCCAAAGCATTTCCCCCTATTTTGAAGTGAGTACATTGTACGATGGCAGAAATGATGAAAAGACAGCTCCCGCTGGCTGAAAGCATCAAACTTTGCTGGGAGATAGGGGACGCGGATCGAACTGTTGGAAATGAGAAAATGAAAGCGATGAAGTACAAACGACGCGACAGAGGGATAGTAGAAGCTACGCACAAAGACCAGAAGAGGAAGAGAGAAAAGTTAGGTAATGACGATTTTGAAAAATAAAAAAAGTCGACCGAAGGTTGTGGGTTTATAGCTTTTCATATAGGTTTAGCCTCACGTAATATTTTTCCCTGCCGAGAAACATATAGCTTGTAACCCTGTCAATAGAATTTTGGGGACGAGTAATTGTGTAGAAGCGTTTTTGCAGCGCAAAGTCATATATATATATATATATATATATGCATACGTAAATACATATATGCATTCAGCCGCCTGGTGTTCCAGGGAGGTTCATCACATATAATACACGTGTGGCAAATAATGCTAGCAGGTTTGAAAGTAATAGAAATATTTATTATTAGTATCGTCCCCCAGACAATACACGAGGTACGTGCACTTGATTACACACACTCCATCTAGATTCGCGCATAACGCACACAAATTAATAGAATCCTGTGTCGATAAAAACACCACGCCTGAACCTTGTCGCCATAATCTTCTATTATCTAAAGGGGGAAAAAGCGCCGTTGTCTACTCGGCCCGCCATATTTATTCGCCTCGCTAATCTCGTACTTTGTTTGCTAGCCGGTGATGTTAAATCATGCCATGCCATTCCACACACATCTCGACGTTCGCATCTCTGTCGAGTTCTTCTCATTGGTCTAGGAATGAATTAGTGTACCCCGCTATCCACATATCGCAGTCGCTGCACGGAACCCACATTGAAAGACTCTGGCGGGCGATTACCCAACCTTGTTACCACACACCTGCGCACATTCAGCTCGGCAAACAGGGCACGCCGAGGTAACGTGCACCCCTGGCATAATGTACACCTCGACACGGAGCCTGAGCAGCGACACACCGACGCTAGAATTCGTTTATTGCTATGTCGACTTCGTGTGCGTAAACCGAACACGCAGCAAGGCTCAACTAGCGAACAAAATGGCAAAGGTCTGTACTGAGGTGTTGTCCTGAGTGCGGTGTGTATGGCCAGGCGTCTGCTGCAGATCTGCTGCTAGAGGCTGTGCTCGCTGCCAAAATTCCCTAACATGTAAAACGCTGGAACCCCGATTCGTTTAGCAGCGTCCCCATTTGTGCTGTAGTGGAATGCGTAGAATGTATGAAGCGAGTTCACTTAATTTAAGTTATATAGGCTTTACTTTAAAAATTCTAACGCAATTGTACGATATTGCAGCACATGCCTGCAAGACAGGGGCACTTATTCGCTGCCGCTGTATCTGTAAAACACGCCAGCAGACAATTCATGCACTGGCTGAACACACGTCCTTTAATAGACGAACCATAAAACCATGCACGAACTTCGGGAGAGCTCGTCGGTTAGGGCTCCTCAGACGTTGCCTGGAAGTGCTCGCGAAATGCCCGCGAAACGCGTACACTATAAAACTTAGCAATACAAACAGCCATTGCAGCATACGCGCGTCGTCTATCAGCTATCGTAAACTCTCGGACATGCAATCCAACGGAAGTCCTATCCATAGCCAGATACGGACATCTGTACGGGCACCTGCGACAAACACACATTACACACCCACAACATCTGCCGTTCCCGCTAAAAGTAGAGCCGCCATATTATCAATTCTAACTCGTTGTTCCTGCCGATCAGACCACATGGCCAGCCGACATGACGTACGAAGTCGGCGTTGGCAACACATTCGCCTTCTATCATCGGCGATGACGATGTTGTGTTCACTAATTAACAAAAGCAGTAGCAACACCAATCATGTGGGCTCGTCTAGCAGAAGATGATTACAACATGATCCGGCAGTGTTTATATCGCGGAGCGTCATGCCGCACGCCTGCTCGTCGGCCATTGTTATATCGGACTGGCTGCGAAGTCGGATGACGATGCGTCCAGCGGACGAATGGGTGAATGTTCGCTATAGTTAACGCTGGGCCCCGGGGCAGGTTTGGGTCATATTGTGGTTGTTAATGTATGGGTTTGTTTTGCCTTGCTTGCTTTATGTAAATTAGCCGAGCGTTTATGTTGTTCTGTTACACTGTTCCGAGAAACGGAATGGGCTGTAGATATTTATCGTACGGCATTATGAGTGGGACGTACATATTTATGAAGTTGATGGCCAACTTGATAGCGAGGCTTACACACGCCACACCTAAATATATGGGTTTATGGGTGAGTACGTGCGAGTGGGAACGAAGACGTGAGGCCACCGAGGACATCACTTTGGACTAATACTAGAAATTGTTCGGAATACAGAAATAAGGGAAGGCTGCCCAGGCCTTGGACACTCTCAGACGAGTGACCGGATGTTGCCACTGGCGCATATATAATTATCATCGTGGTTTTCAGAGCCCTTACACTCCGAAGACACTTGATAGCTTAACAACGAATCATGGAAGCAGTATGCTCAAATGCAGTACCGAATTGCAATAATAGGAGCATTGTGTGAGAAAATTATAGAGCATATCTCTACCAAAATAGAACAGCTCAGGTCTCTAGTGTATGTGCTGTGCTACTAGGAACTTTTACTTTACTAACAACTTGCTTTAGACTGGAGAAGCATTTAAAAGCTAGAACATTACTCTTAAGTCAGGGCCACAGCTTACTGCCTGTTCCGGAAACGAAGTCAGCACCCACTCCGAGAAGAGTAGTTGTCTCTGTTATAGTTCAATGTTCTCTACTAATCAGTAACCGACTCGTCAATAGGAGCAGGGTTTGCGACCGCCGATCTGCATCGCACGTCATATCGTCAAATGCCTGATACGCCAGACATGCCGCTTATCTAACAACGTTTCAGCTATAGCGTTTTTTTAGGCCCTTCCGTTCTCGAGGAAACACACTCAGCATAATAGAGCGACCAAGAGGTAACAAATGGCTAAACCTAGGCCGCAGTCTGCCTTGCTCAGCCCCTTTTGCCTTTGTGGCGACCGTTGGAGCTCCGAAGAGACACTGTTCTTCTGATACCGCACCACCGGACCTGTCGTTTACGGTAAAAACGTTTTTCCCTTCGTCAGCGGTGGGGGACAGTACAATGGGGTAGCGGAATAGATACGGTTTCGCCGAGGGCGGAGATTTCAACCATCTATTTGCAGACAACCGCACAATCGACGATTACCATCCTAACCCGCTATCCGCCGGCTACCGATCGTATTCGCTATATATACCGGTGACATACACATGTGTCTGTGTGTGTATATGAAAAAAAGGAGGTCGATTTTTTACTACATCGACGCACTTATTTATAGTCATAGTGGTTCTATCACCCTCCGATCCTCCGGGGTGACCCGCGGCGTGTCCTGGGGTCTGGTCTCACTTATATTGGCTCTCTCAGGTTCGTTATGAGAAGAAGCTGTAGAAAAAGTGACACCTGACGTCTCTATCAAAGGCGGCCGCCATTTCTGCACTGGGCAAGCCAGTGAAGTAGAGAAAGAGAGAATCGGAGCCTAGCTAAAAGGTATAGAGGAAATAGAAGGAGCAAAAGGGGATATCTTTTGCTACGAAAAATGTGTCCACAAAAAGAGGCCTTTTTTCGGACTCTCTTTTAACTGTGTGAGCCAGCGAAGTATTATTAAAGCGACGCGAAGACATCGCACCGCGCTTCTGCCGTATCCCAATTCGGAGGAAGACCCGGCAGTGAGGCTAAAACGTTATGCCGAAGTACGACGACGCGAAGGTGCGGAGAAAATCGCGTCGTAAATTCACAAAGGGTTTCCTTCCCGTTGGGTTATTTACTTGAGTCGCGTTTTTCTTTTTATTTGCTCCCGCCTTAAAAGTCGTAGGGCCACTCGGCTACGAGATATCACAAATTCACTTCTTTGCGGTAACGTCGCCTAAGGCACGCGCCGAACAATGGACAGAAGGGGCATTGAACAAAAAAAAACCGTCTTGTCGCTTGTCACAAGACTGAGGCTCGGATACATAAAGACACCTTGATGAGAGTCGAGCAGATATCTTTACCGGTTCGAAGCAAGGAAGTTTTACAAAATTAAGCCCGTCTCCCCTTCTTTTCCTGTCTGCCCCTTTCCCCAGCTCTCTCTTATTTCCCTATTTTTCTTTACGTCACAAAATAGCAATGGCTATTGCCAGTGGGTGCAGGAGAACAGCCATAAATAGAACACGTAACCTGCTCGAGGTGGTAACCGTAATCACTCTGACGCATCCAGAACGGACCTGCAGCAACAGACGCGCTCACAATTGAAGCCTGCGACTCTGAAGAAAGGTCAGTCTAGGTAGCGTTGGTCTGGACGATTTCATCATGTCCTCATTTCACGAGCGTCTCGCCGAGACTGTCAATGCCTGACGATTTGTTTTAACGGCCAAATAAATTCATAAGCATTCATCTGACTCACAAAAGGCGGCTACCTGTACCAGCATAAACGCGGCATGGATTCTGAAATGGTCTCTAGGCAATTTGAACATAGAAAAACCTGCAAGAAAACTTGCTTGCGTACTGACTAGCATAGGTACTAACAACGACAAAGCAAACCGACGACGGGACAATTAGCGCAAATGAAAGCGATCATTTCAACAAAGACGGCTTCGTTGAAACAAAAAGGTAAACGGAGCGGGTTAGCAGCGTCCATGGCGAAACCTGTAAACGTTCTTTACCGACATCGGTTGTTCCATAACATCGCTAAATTCGCGCGTCAAAAAAAAGTATTTTTCCCCTGCGTGCCGCAAACGTTGGACAGGCCTCCATTCGTTCGCTGATACACTCACGTCTCTGCGTTCAATTTCATTTCGAAATAGCAAAAAAAAACAATAGTCCGTGGGAGAGAAGATTGTTGAATTGCGCTTGTGAAACTGTCGATTGCCGCGGGGAGGCCACTAGAAAAGAAATCGGGTTGAGCTGAGCACGTTTTGTTGAAATGTCTACCGGGATGGCCGGCCATGCACTCTACGACCTCAGTCCGCGTTCATGCAAGCACTCGTTCACGAATCGCAGCTGCTGTAAAACCGCCGCAATAATAAGCAAACTTCCGAGTGTTTCGTCGTCGTCTGCGCAGGCACAAAGCGAGCTCATAATCGCCCACCACGAACGGCTTCGTTAAACCCTTCGCTAGCCCATCATTAACACTCGGCACGGCGCGGGACGCAGATCCACCCGGACTCGCGATGAAGACAACGGCGAAATGCAGCCCGTTATGGAGACTGCGTAAAGCCTGTACATTTGAGTCGCGCTTTGGACCGCGCTGGTGCTAAAGTTTAACTCATATAGGCTGTTCATAAAAAAATATTTTTTAAAGCTGACTATCAGCCAACATTTAACGTCCACGGTAGCAGCTTCTTGCATTACTTCGTAAGACGGACCCCATATAAATGTAAATGTGCATCGGCGGGGATCGAACCCGTGCACCTACTCCATATAAATGTAAATGTGCACCGGCGGGGATCGAACCCGTGCACCTACGTGTCTCCTCCAGTCGCACAAGGCGCATGAATGCACCAAGCCACCGAGCTCGACAAGTTCATAAAAAGCATATTTTCGTCGCTCGCCGAAAACGGCCGGTCATCGCCGAAACGAAGGAGGAGGAGGGGGGGCTTGTCTATAAAGCCAGCGGCGCGATTATCTTCGGAAGACATTCCGCCCGTCAAATATGCCACCCATGGAACGTCTCGTCACCGCCTTCTTGCGCTGTATAGAATAGGTACGATTCAGTTGGTTCAATGAGTACAGCAGTTTCAATTTTGGGTTCGTGAAAGTACAAATGGGATTAACGGATTATGCTATTGTTGAGGTTCATTATATAGCCTCAACTGTAGGGCTCACCGATGGCGTTTGTCTTTCACCGTGTGCCTGCGTGCGCACAGCTGCACTTCCACCGTTTACGGGCAGACCCATCAAGTGACGCCTTTTTGCCGCCACAAAAATGCGTTTATTCACGTTCAGAAAAACGTTTACACCAGTACCATTTGCCAGCGACTAATATCTGGCGCCGTTATAGCCACTAGGTACCCTGTAATTATGTGTCGAAGTCTATAACTACATAGTCCGTTACCGTTGTGGTCTCACAAGCGCCTCCGTCAACGATGCGATTTCGTTCAGCAGACAGATCTTCAATCGCTTAGCGTTACTCAATTTTCTTCATAACATGTACCTCCGTGTATCTCGGCTACCGAACAATTAGACACTTGGAAGAACCTATTAGCCAACCGTTCTTACCTAATCGATTCCGAATGTCTACTTGCAACCCTCCCAATTCCTCTGTTCTTCAGTGAAATCGAACAAGGGATGCAGCCACTGATATCGATTTTGCTTCCTTTAAGCGCTGTTACGGCGGAAATTGTTCAGTGATCGATTCTCGTATTCGCAATAAATGTCGACTGCCTTTTTGTTCACGAGTGGAACGACTTGATTGGCGGGTTCGTTTGCTCGTTTACTTCTGGGGAATATATCCGTTGCGATGCCTTCGCTTGGCCGCCATTGGCGTAGTCCTCAGTTACCGAACAGGCCATCTCCAGTTTCAGCTGAACGGAACTCATGGTTTGTCGAGAACTTTGGCCGCTCTCTTCCGTCTTCGACGCCGTTGACGCTCATACATTTTGCCTCTTTTTGCCGTTCTTCTTACAACTAAACCGACCATTGCCGCTCGGCCCAACGAAAGTTTACTGAGAAGTTTCAATTTTTGTCGGCACTTGATGAACGGGGCGAGAAGATCTGTCTAATCGCCCTGTTAGGCTTCTCGCTCATTTGCTCCATAACTCGCGAACATGACGAGGCTAATTGCAGGATACACAGCAGTAGACGTTTCCATGGCGCATCGGGTGTCACTGGCCTGTTACGTGGTTGTGTGCCACGTCAAATCAGCGACGCGTTCAGTGGTAGTGACGACTTTGAAACCGTTGGCCGGGTTTTATGAAAATCCTCGTTGTTTCCCGCTAACTGATCCGATTCTGCCGGCCACGGACAAGGCCGCTTCTGGTCCACGTTCGGTTCCCTGCCTAACTCAGGCACCAAATAATTTACAAGATCACGCCGGTGACAGGCCCACGTTTTCTTGTCTTCGAAGGACAACGATAAAGGTACGGCGGTGGGACGTAACGACCCGGTCGAGAAGCGCAGACCGCGGAGCAAGTGCAGTCAGCGGAACAATTGCGACTACTATTGACCTCCAGGGGCCTAATGGCTTTGTTCGTTCGGAGAAGTTATAGCCGTCTATAGTTGAAACTTTACGAGCCTCGTTACGGGGTACGGCAGACAGGCCGTCGAGCTTCGAGATTAGTGCAGGCGAAAATTGGGGATATCCAAAGCGCATAACCAAAACCACAGCATGTCACTATGCTAGAACACCAATTGTAACAAAGAAAATTTTAATAATTTAGTAGTTAATATCCGTAACGTGTTGCTTTGCTGTTCGTGTTAATGACTAAACTGTGAAACACGCACAATTTTGAATGTGGTTCTTTAAGAAAGCCGGAAATTGGTAGGGTCAACGCTGCAGAGTGCCGGGCGCCATGAGATGCCGAAAATGCGGATTAACTCGATATATCTCCGAATGACCTTGAAATGGTCTTCGAACCAAACGAAATGACCGCCGAAACCGCAGTGAAAATTTAAAAAACATACTGCCTGATCAACCCAGAGCTACTTATTCGAAAACAGTAGCTACGGCGTTCGAAAATAGCCAACGGGAATTATCACTGAGGCATCCTTGTCTAGAATGCCTTTATTCAACGAGATTTGAAAAATTCCTGACGCGGGAACAGCACCAAATACGTGGCGCCTTTGTTTGCATAGCGTGTGCGATTACGACATCAGACGACGCATTAACAGGTCAGAAATCGAAGTTTCAAATGGATGCACACTAACTCGTCTAGAAAAGGTCATCAGTTTGAGTGGACCTACCTAAATAAAAAAGGAAATTGACGCTATGAAGCGTTTGACGAGTATTTCATATGAAAGTCGTCAACACGAACGCACGTACGGAGTTACCTTGTTTCCTGTTTCCATTCGAGAGGCGATCAAGGCAATATATAGCCGGTAGCGTCGTTTGGGCTCGGACATATATACCTATTTGCTTTATAATGAGAAGGCATTTTTCCTTAAACCAGGGGCGGCCCCACACTACTAAATATAACATTGCTACTATCTCGTTCCCACAACAGCCAGGCCTTATTACAGCCGATCTCTAATATTATCAAGTATGCTGGCTCCATCAACCAGTGAAATCTTTTCATCTTCTAACTCTGCCCCCATCACATTTTACGAGAGTTGTTAGAGGGCTCTTTGCCAGAGCCGAAGTTGCAGACTCTCACTGAAATGAAGCCTGAAGAAAGTCAGGGTCCTCTTTCTCTCAACGACCTTCATTAGAGGTTAGCTTTGCTGAAGATAGCTAAAGTAGGGCAACGGCCCGACCGACTCTGCAAACACCGTGTTGACTGTGAACTTCTTCTAGCGTTTGAGGTTTGTTTTCCTGTTAGGTCGCAAGAGGATTCTATCGAATTCTTTCGGTGTCTATTTGTTGGCTGGTAGCTAGCTGCGTCGTGGCAAAGTACTTGAAGGCACTCGAGATGAAGCTTCCTTTGAAAAAATAGCCTGATTACTTTGTTCGGAAGTCTGCAGCTCAGTTGATACGTCATTAGCTTCCCGTAGGATCACAGAAATCACATCACAACAAAGCATCATACCGGGAACCTTCCAAATAATGATCAGCCATTCACCGATAGTGAGGTTTCCGAAGAGTCGAGATTCGGCTTCAAGATCGATTTGTGGAGTTTTTCTGAAAACATCAGCGTTTACCAGCAACTCATCGCTACGTGATTACGAGCTGTCATCTTCGTATGACGGCTCGGTACCAGGAGAAATTCAAAGAGCTCGCGTACGCCGTTTGATTTGTCAGGTGAAATTGCAGGTTCTGTAACACGTTACTTCTGCTAACTTGCATTGGGTTCTTTTTTAAATTGGTTTAGTTGAAACGAATCTTCGTGTTAGCGTATTGCGCCTTTCTAGACGCCGCAAACATGAGCGTAATCGAATGAGGAGCTAAATTTTGTGTGCTGAAGACGAAAATTAACCATCCTGTCGGACTGCATTAGGGTCAGCTGAAGCTGGCGGAAACAGCTTGAAATGGCTTTTGATGAGCTCGGAAATTACATGCAGATAATCTTTACATGATTCCCGAACAGATCTGAACTTGTGGGTAGCCTCCGTGTTGTAGTTAATTGAATTATTGCGTGCAAAATGCACTTGGTAAAATCATTTTCGAGAGAAACAGTTCCACATCCAGCAAAGTTTCAAGCCATGTTTAATAGACGGCAGATAGAATTTCAAAGAAATTTGAGTTGTGCACAGCAATAAAGAGATGCCACCTCAAGGCCAATTCTGTCGGAACTATTCTAGATTAGCGAATTGTGCCGTTTATTTGTTTCTGTCTGCCAACAACGTGAACCAATATTTCAATCATCTTTCGCCGCAAGAAAATTATTATTTCATTTATCATTTTTTGTTTAGTTTGCGCCAAGCGGTACAGTTCTCTACACAGCCGGTGCATAGTGTCACTAGGCATACAAACAATAAATGAGAATTAGTCTGAAATATGAAGGCCTAGCCTATCTCATCTACACGCTTCGTATAATAACTTCAGTTTGTGTCGTCTTCACATTTCATGCCTATTGCATATCGGGCGCCTGAGTAGTCATTAACAGTCGTCATCCATTTAAGCCGGGCAATCGCTTCACTTCGGTGCCCTCCATTCTTCCTCGTTTCAAACAGTGAAGACCTTCAGGTTGAGTCACGTTCTGCCCTGGATTAATGGGACCTCACCATACAAATAAATATCACTGTATACAGACCGCAAGTCAGATATTCTACGATGTACTTGTATGTCACGTTATCCCTATTGTATCCTGCTCATAGAAGCGTGTTTTCCGATTGCATGTAAGGCTTGATTTTTTTCGCTGGATACCATAAAATTGGACAATCATCGTCGTTTATTATTATTATTATTTCTTCAATATTATTGCCAAGGTTATTACTATGTGACTAGCTGAAGGTAGCACCAGGCATTGTCAGATCGCTATTTCTGGCAGTGAAACCTCTGCCTATCAGACGTACGCTTTATGTTGCTGCCTGCCTTCGCATACAGCCAACTAGTCTGTTATCCGATAGAATTTTGTCTCGCCTCGAGCTTCAGCATAGCTCGTTCTCGCCTTCCTGTCCTCTGGGCCATGTTTTTCCCGGGCCACCGTCCCGGCGGCTGTCCGCCATATCTCATCTGTCTCTCGGAAGCCGTAAAATGGCGCGGCCCGTTTACAACGCCGAAGATTGTCGAAACTGGCGCGCCCATAAAGAGATTATTGTCACGTTCCCTCAACAGCCTGGTTGTATAACTATTGTCATTATTGTTGTTATCACCACGATGAGCGTTAGAGTTATTATCATTATATGATCGTCGCCCTCTCCCCAAGGCGGCGGCGGCGGCAGCCCTACGAGGATCCTGTCTGCTGTCGACCTTGGTGTCACGTCATCCATCGGCGATAGCAGTCTTCGTGCATCTACGATTTGGGCAACGAAATCTCGTTCCGTATACGCGGACGTATACGAGAGTGATCTATGGCTTCGGACAATGGCTGATGCTTCAGCAGACGGGGAATAAAGTCTGGTAACAATCAAGCGTAGGTGTAAAAATTGATGTTGTGCCGTCGGAGGGCGAATCGGCGCTTAAAATGTCGTCCCCCTGCATCAGACCCTGACAAAAGGTTCCGACACTTTCGCTGAGTTGCGCTGCGCGTTATCCGACTGCGATGATGACGTCTAACGGAGACGTAATGGCCCAATATCTTCACTGACCCATTTGGTAGTGGGGAGGGGCAAGGCTGGAAACTTTATTCCTTTTTTCTTGTGTTTTTACCTGACTTATGCGTACTACAGAGCTACGCACTAGACAGGCCTGACAGGCGCTAGACCAACCAAATATGTTAGTGGTGTAATACATTATCATGTTATATATAATATAGTATTATAGTGATAACAATTTTTGACAGGGCGGCTAGACGGCTAAACGTCTGTTTTTAACTGTTTGTGTTTGACTGAACTCTTGGAAAGGTCATGCGTAGATTATGTCGCTTGCTGTTGGTTACGCGTCGGACATAACACAGGAGCTGAGTTCGGTTAGGACGCACTACCTTTGTTTAGGCTAATGGACCGTCATAGTTCACGTAATCTCGACGTGGCCTGCGAACGACGTAAAAGCTGTGACGAAACTAACCGAAATAATCGTCTAAAACTAGTCGTGGCCATATGTGTAAATCTACAGTAGCCCAAAAGGCAAGTTTTCGTTAATTTAGAGAAAACGATATCGTCAGTTATTGCTTTGTTCGATCAAGGTAGATCATATCTTCATATCTGTTGCGACACCGATGCGGTTGGACGGCCGAATTTCGAGTGCCTTTCAACCCCCCTCTCTTTTTTCGATTCGAAGCAAGAATCCTAAAAGTGCGTTAGTTATCCCCATCTCTTCGTATGGCCTGCAGCTGAACAGCGCATCGATCGAACAGTCCAACGAGCCAGGACGTGCGACAAAACAAGCGGAAATATGTCGCAACAAAAAAAAAAGCCTTTTCTGCTCGTGCTTGAATATCCATCCCCTCGCTGTGGGTCGGCAGAGCCGAATTTATCCATAGCGCGTCGTTATTAGGTCGTTTGCGCACTTTCATTATAGCGGAGGGATAACTAGAATATATCCGGCATATATATATATATATATATAGAACGTATGCCGGGTTCATCGCTAGACGCGGACATATGACGCTGATTTCGAAACGGAAATGCTCCATTCTAAGCTATAATGCAGAGCGTGTCAGAGACTGGAGCTCATGAAGTCTCATTGCCTTCACGGTCTATGCGGCTACGCTCAGCGGATAACGTGCAAATAAACAAGTGAATATTTAACCGCCAGTCTGAACTTTCTCCGCCTTTCGTGTTTCGACGTCTGCGTAGCTTTCGTTATTTGTAGCTTTCTGCCGAACGAGCCAATTTATCGTATCTCTTATTCAGATCCGCAGAAAACTTCAGAAAGCAATCTACCACCCCAAGCATCCGGCGAAGAAAGTCAGTACTCGGCCGATGCTCTCAAAGTCTGCGTCTTTATCACTTCAACTCTACGAAACCGGCGGCCCGTCCCCTTGTACCTGTCTACTAGTCCGTAAAATGATGTGAATCAACAATAAAAAATCAAAGGCTACGTCTCCGCGCTCGAACCGCTACTTCTCATTGCATAAGAGCAATTTCTGCGACGATGCCATCCGTTATGTGTCTGAACCAGCCGAGGCGTTCTAGTGGGGAATATCGGGAAGATCAGATTCCCCTGGAGAAGAACTGCTACGGGCAGGACCAGACACTCGTCAAGAAGGGAAGTTGTTCGTTTTCAGGATCGTTATTAATTCACTCGTCTTGACCAGTGACTTGTTAGCAGCAGACGACGGCTCCGATGGGCCCGCCGAAAATACGTCTTGCGTCGACGAAAAAACAAAACCAGGGATACCTCATGAGTGTGGCCGCGTTTTATAGCTGTTCGTCTCTTCTGTCATCTCGTTGTCTTTTTCTGCTGTTTCGGTTATAACTTCGTCAAACGGCGCCGGACAGCACTAAGTTAATCAAGATAGTGCCTATCTGCCGCGGCCAGAAGCAGAATAAAATGAGGAACTGCGACACCTTATTAGTGAGGGGACCCGAAACCGCTGTCTCTATCTGATTGCTGTTAGGGTGGCTGCCAGCTTTTGCTTGATCTGTTGTTGTGTGACCGTCTGAGACTTCCCCCGTGACCGCCACCTCCCTCGTACGCGTTCGCGGTGCGCCTCGTAAAAGTCCGATGACAATTCTCATGAGAAGACACGCTCGTCCGTATCTGCCGGGCCGACAGATCCATCGGCTATTACTGTTAGTTTGTCACTTCTCATGCGACCGACGCTAGCGGCCGTCGGCGAATTCCCGCCAAAGAGAAGTAAACACCCATCGGGGAACAAACACGATTGGAACTGAAAGAACAGAACGACCCCTTTAGGAATACCTCATGGTAGAACGGCCTTACATCGCGCCTCTGACCACAGCGGGGGATTATGGGGCAACGAAACTGAATAGAAGTTGGATACGCTTGGAGAACGGCGCACCGTCACAAAGCCAATGGAACGTTGTAACGAGCTACGACGCTTCGCTAATTGAGTTAAGTGGAGGGAACCGCCAGCGACGACGTGTACGGAAGACTGGAAAGATACAGCTCAAACAGCGACCGCGCTCGCAGGGACGAATCAGACCGAGATGTCAAACGGATCTTCCTTGGCGAACGCATCATGGACGTAGGTCTTGATAGGCACCGTGTGCTCACAATCACCTAACGAGGAAGAACATCGGTATACACACACACACACACACACACACACACACACACACACACACACAC
>MNPL01028585.1:1953-17299 GCA_002081605.1 Tropilaelaps mercedesae
GCCTTCACCGCCAATAACTTTACCGGTAAATAGATTGCTAGCTTTACCTTTGCCAGCGCTTAAAGAAGACCTCGAGGCTTCGGCTTTGATTGCCAGCAAAGGCGACAAGGCGCGCTTGCATCTATATCTGCTTGAATGGCTGGAGAAGTACCAAATATGTATGTGTGCAAGTATTTCAAAATCTCTAAGTAAAGGACTTGCTCCCATAATAAAAGCCGACATGCGGTCGTTAGGAACATGCGAAGACGTCCGAGCGACATGAACTGAAGCCCCTCAAGGCGAACGCACTGCCAAACGATGGCCAACCATTGAGAATTCGAATACGATTAAGAGTCGCCGGCAGGAATAGATTCCTAGGCTAGGCGGACGCTTCTATTTTTTAGGCGCAGTAGAAAAGGGCTCTCCTGGATATTTTACATTTTTACGTTTCCGAATCTTTACCCTTCAGTTATATATAGACGTGTACCTCTCGAATCACACGCTGCTTCGAACTGAACGAAGGCAAACTGCTGTTTGTCATAGCGGTTTTCTCTCGCAACTTGACTGAAATGCGCTATATTGAAGTAGGTTTGACGCGTGCAATCGAGACGAGTCAGATCATCGCTGGTGCTTCGTCCAAAGACAGCGAAAAGGGACGGTCACTAGCAGTAACAATCGAAGCGGTTAACGACTCAGAGATTCTAGTTGTAGTTCAGATATTCACATCGGCCTTACATGGTTGACGTTTGGTCTTTCCAAGAATAATAATAATTTTTTTCGTCAAACCTTGAGATTCATTAGCTACGGCATCATCCTCCCTCTAAGAATGCCGTTGTCGACGCAGTCACGTAAGCAGAACAGCAGAAGGTGATTTGCGGCGTAATTTCTCATAAGGGAAACATTTTGAAGCTGTTTGGTTGATTTGTTTCCTATGCATATTTAAATGACAGCTGAATAAACAAAGCATTTTACTAACCGGGCGAAAGTATCACAGCATCGGAAGTATCCAGATTTGCGAAATATGCATGAAACAGCCGGGCTGTACAAAAGGGTCAATGGGGGTGCAAACAGTTATGTTCGCGGCTGAACTGTATGGACGTTGCGGAGCAACCAGGGCCACTATTTCGGCGTTTCTACATCGACTTCGCTAGGGCCACTCGTGGTGTCAAAGCTCATTCTGTCACTTACCACTAAAGCAAATAGATAAGGTTTTGTTTTCTAGACCACATGCCAGAACATCTAGTATTTCAACACATGTGTACGCTGCAGCTAGCCTGGCGCTCCAAGTCAACAGTTAGGGGTTAACTGTAATATAATGATGAATAACGTCTCTAAGAAATACTGCACACAATATCGACATGTATTCGCCATTCGACGTAATACGAACCATCGATGCTGTCAGCAACCATCTCGTTCTCGAAACTTGACGAGCAGTAATGTTGCTGACATGTTGTTGGACGACATTGCGTGGAAGCCTGACACCGTTAACGAAAACTTTACAAATGAACTCCAGCTGTACGCGTCGAAACTAGCGCCTTATTGGCTTGACAGAAAACGTTCCCTTTTAGTAATATACACATTTGACCACATAGTTGGATCTTGTTTGGGACAGGTTAAGATTCAACAAGAGGAGCTGAGAAAAATGTTGAATGAGCATGAAATGAACCACTCGCTATCTCGAATGTGAGCAAATATGTTCGTCGTACTGTAAAACGAAAATAAGTACTCGACGTTACCATTCACAACATTAATGTCGGAGGCGTCACACGTCGAAGGAAAATAAACAAATGCATCTGTTGCATTTTTACACCGATAAATAGGTTTACAGCCGACGCGCCGGCGTAAAGGATCACTTTAAATGGGGCAAGACGCGAAGCAGAAAACGTAAAAATTTCGCCAACTTGTACCACTCGTCTTACCTTAAAATGCGATGTCGTGATAGAAAGAATTGTATAGACCATGAGCACGCTTACAGCAGCAGTCGCAGCAACCAAAAAATGCAGCGATAAGCTTCTCATCTAAGGACCTGAGCAACCTCCTAAGCCTAGATGTGATTACGATGGATAAATAAGGTGCGTCGCAGTTAAACAAATGCCCAGCTATGTAAAGGAGAGTATCGGGGCGGCGATAACGTTCGGGTTTGCCTACTGGTGGCCGAAGGAGCTTTGCTTTCAAAAGTACCCGGGAAAATCGGAAAGAAGCGTCAGTTGGCCTACGTGGAATGGTACGATACCGGTCAGACAAAATGCAGATGATAATTATTAAAATGGCATAATATTGCTTTAATTATCTTTCTCAAGGGCACGGAAAATACTTGAAACAAGCCATACTGTGGTCACTATCTGGCCAGACAGAACGGATAATCTAATCGCCTTGAGACCCATCGGTACGGGAGGGTGATGGAAAGCAAAAATGATTTTGAAGGAAATGCTTCCTTAGACGTGAAAATTGTTTCCGGATGGCAGCCGTGTGTTCATGTATGATGAGACATCATGCCGCGTGCTAAGGATTAGTTCTGAAGTGCTAACAGTACACAGGACTTGTTATGAGCCCGGAAATTTAATCTGAGCAAAAAAGTGTGATGCTATCTCGAGTGTGGGCCGCGCAGGAATCTGCGGGCGTAACGAAACTCCAGAATAAATTGCTCTAATGTAAGGCCGGAACCAAGACATAACGTATGTCGCGCAAAAATGCTTTTAGAGCATGCCAGACTTAGAGCAGCGTTATAGCCAATCATCAGTTTCTAAATACTAGCAATTTATTAAAATATATCCGGCATCTGCATATCGACGTACTCCTGGAAAACAGAAAAAATCACCAGTAATATTGGTATTTTTGTAATACTGACACAAAACCAGAGGTTCCAATAGGCAATTAACGAGCGCCCAGTCAACTGCATATCGACAAAGCGTTGACATTAACCTTTTTCTTTCGAAGTTTCTTCCCTGATAGGATTGATCATTTCTCTCTTCCTGCAAACAATATAACAATGCTGCAAGTTGCCAGTGGCGTATGGCGAATGAGTACAGGTGCGCCATTCTTTAGGCTCCAGCTGTAATTACACTACGAGGCGCACATGTATTTACTTGCATCGTTCAATTGCGTGATAATATTGTGGTCGCCATCTTTGCAACGACATACTAGAATAAATAATAACGGAGCTTTCCATTACGAGAAACACACATTTTTGTCGCACGCACTTTTTCACGTTTAGCTAGGGAAAAGAAAACATTTTTATACAGCCGCAGGTAAAACCTATTAGTGTTAATAATATTATTAGTATTTGTTTATTTAACTACAATAACTTGAAATTCTATCGTCCAGTGCTCCGAAAAAAACCAATTGAAGTTGTGTTACAGCATCACCCACGTGTGGACGCACGTTTCCTTTTGTTCAAAATGCATAGTACAAAGATAAACAAAAAAATATTTCCTTTCAGAGTCAACTATTCTACTGAAGATATGATCTAAATAGGTAATATTCCGCTTCTAAAATGTCAACCCTTTCCAAAAGCTCACAGTCAGACACCGCTAGGAACCGACAACGTGCCGTTTTAGTTTCTGAACCATGTACCTCTGTTTGCAACCGACCCTTACCTATTCTAGCCCCTGATTGACCCGCTGCATGAGATAGCGGAAAAAAGCTTAGACTATCACCCCATCACTATTGATCTTCCCATAGGTCTTATGCGCCGTGATGGGTAAAAGGTGATGGGTTGGCTGCACGGGACGAGACGGACAGTTAAGAAACAGCACTACCTAGAAAATCTAGAACAGCCGTTCACATGTCTAGCAGAGACCGATGCTACGACCCGAGGAATCCTTAGATATTTTGAGCCATACAGAGAACCCCTGTCTTTCTCTACATATATGCATATGTATAGCATTTTCCATGTGGCAACATGCACCGAACACTATAGTGACAGGAGGAGCAGCAATAAGGGGCCCGGGCGAGTGCAGGACATGCAATCTCTTGCTACACGCCTCTCTTGGCCGGACAAGTGGAGTCAGATTACCGTACAGTTATGTTACCCATTATTGTACTTGGCGTCCTTACAGTTTTGACCGATTCACTTGACGCCTTTAGGCCAATTGCTACAAGCAACCCGGAAACCTGACCGACCGGCCTCTTCAACTGCCGACGTATCCGTCACTCTCAGAGTTCTACCAACGAGCACCGCTGTGAGATAATGCGCGGCGACATCCGACACAGCCAACTAACTAATGCAATAGGAAAAGTGTCGGTCAGAATGATATATGAGCCGACGCCTATCGCCGACGAGGGTGGAGTCATAATGGAAATGCTCCCGCATAGAGTTTGCGAGCACTCGACGCACAGCTCCCCTCAGAATCGGATGAATAACACACGGCTACTTCGATGACAAATTCGACAAACGAACGAATCGACGATCAACGATCGACAGTGCAACAGCCATTAGAGGATTGAACGTATAGCGACGATTAGTGAATGTAGACGGCGGGTTGAAGTAGTTGAAGAGAAGTCTTCTGACGCGTTCCTAAGGGGTATTCGTTTAGGGCGCAAGCACGCTCCCTTGGGGATAATTGTCTGACTCGACTTTGGCAAAACCTTTAATTTTATGCATGCGGCTTTATATCGTTGTCCATATCATTTCTCTCAAATGTTCATTGAGATTTGCTGAAGCAACAGCAAGTGATCAAAGATAGTTCCGGCGACCATCATATGTAAAAAATTACTAAAAAAGTTTGTTCTGCAAACAAGGTTGGATGCTTTAGACAGTTGACCGAATTCAGTGATGTCGCTTGGCGAGTGACGAAGAGCTACTTTGTTTTACGATTTTTTCATCATAGCAGCACCTGGTAGTCCTTCACTGGACATTTCGCGAAACATTTGCATTTCACCCAGTAATTTTCTGGCTACTTTCACGGTTTGCAAAAAACTACTCGCTTAAATTAATAGCTGTTTGAAATTCCCATTATCGCTGTAACAAATTCCAGTAATTACCCTCAGGAAAGAGCCCCTCCGTCGTCTCTCCGTGTTCGACACCGTTTTTGCCTCGCCTGCCACTCCAAGAACGACAACTGGGACCATGTATTACCGCTCTCGCCAGACGCTATAAATAGTAATAATAATATTCTATAGTAATTTATTATTATATACATATTATTATTATTTAATAATATGTATATAATATTAAATTACATAATATTTGCTGTAGCCAACTGCTGTTGAATCCAAGGGAAGCAAAACAAAGAGGGCTGACTGGGTAGGTGTTTAGCCTTTGCAAAGTGTGTACGTATCTAATCCACGTGTATTCGCAAGTGACAATATAGACGTTTGCACAAACAAGCGCTTTTAATTTACAGTCAGCGAAACATGACTCTGCTTGTGATCAACTTAACTAAGACTAATGCAAGCGATAGATCGGCATTTGCAGAAACCAGTTTAAGCCAACGTTCAGCCTTACCTAGGGGGAGTTTCTGAAGACTGGAAGAACTTCCCTACATATATGGCGGCTAAAAAATGTGGCTTAGCTTCAGCATTATTATATTATATTATATTATATTGTATTATATTATATTATATAATATTATATCATATTATATTATATTATGATAAAATAAAATGACGTTAGAAGTTATCAGCAGAGCATCATGCTAGCTGAAACTTGTGGACCGCTAAAGTGACCCTTATTATTAATGCTTTAATTATAGTATTAATGCAATTGTTATTGTTATTATTACACTGAAATAACTAATACACTAATTTAAAATACATGAAATGTGTCTAACCATTAAGAACGATAAGGCCAATTACAAACCAAGATAAACCTGGCCGTAGCAAGCAGCTGGGTGGCGGCCAAGTCATATGACTCTCCCAAACTAAGTATGAACAAACGCTTTGTCGTAAAATCGCTATAGAAAGCCATTACTTTTACTAACTAATGGCTAAAATGAACTACGTATACAGTCGTTGAAAAACTATGCATAAATTTTCTGCTTTTGCAATTCGAATGGCTCTATTCAAGCTAAGTAGATTAAGCTTTCGTTTTACGCGTACTATCATCGATGTTCTGGATAATGCATTGACAACATGTGGTGTCCTATCATCGAATAGTGCCTAAATTTTATTGGAACAAGAAAGGATCTGGCAGATATTTGGCTGATGAGAAATACTGTCGAGCTCGGTGACTTGGTGCATTCGTATGCGCCTTGCGACCGGAAGATACACGTAAATGCACGGGTTCGATCCCCGCCGATGCACATTTATGTGGGGCCCGTCTTACGAAGTAATGCAAAAACTGCTACCGTGAACATCAAATGTTGGCTGATGGTCAGCTTTAAAAAATATGATAAGAAATACTATTGGTGAGTCTTAACTAACTGAATTTCTACGGCGGCCTAACGAGTTTCCATGAAACCGTCTTAAACGCCACGTAAAAATGACGTCTTGCATATCGGAATGAAAATACACTAATTAGTTTCGTAAATGCATTTTTATTATATTATGCAGTTTTTGAAAAAGACTAGCGAATGTTGAGCTCAAAACAGAAAGCATACTCTAGGGAGCCTATCCCTTTCACAGGCACATTCGGGTCGGCAATGACGTGATTTGTTCTAGGTTATTAAGGTTTTTGCATATCTGTGTGCGCCGTATACAAAACAGCTACCTGAGAGCTTATTTATCCCCAGCACAATAACAAGGTGCATGGCAGAAGAATAGTAATGCGAAAAAATCCCTTTTTTTCAGCCGCACAACGTCATGGTACTTACAAAGTTGAAAAAAAATTATTTTTATGCACGTGGCTAATGCCAAATTCTCTAACTTATGCATTACTCATCAATAATGTACATATTTTAAAAATTGCGTCGAAAAATGGCAGTACCGAAACGTAGGGCATTGTCTTTATGTCTAGCGTCATTCGGTAATGGTCCACTACGTGTAGAAGAAACTTGCTATCTTATAAACTACGTTTTAACTGTAACGAGAACTATTGTTTCCACCACTGACTATCACAAATTCAACCTGAGCTATTACATCTCTTTTCTCGAGTAGGATCGCCCCCGAGGAGAAATAAATTTCAGTACGTCTAGTGCTCACAAGGGACAGCACACACGGGTCTCGTCAGCAAATTGTATGGGAAATGTCTGAACACATGTAGAGTTCGGCACTTCTTCTGCCTGCCGTAAAAGTGGTGCTAAGTCAGAATATGACTGCACAAATTTAAGAACTCGTACACTTATTTTTCTAACTAAACCTCTCCAGTAGAACGACACGGGGGCGGGGGACGGGAGAGATATACAAAATTTTCGCAGCCCTTTTGAACTGCGATGTTGTGAATTATCTGTTTTCACCCCCAGGTTGAGCGCTCTACACACCCCGAAAAAAAATTTCTTCCGTTTTGAATATTTCTAACGACAATTCCAAAAATATATTGTGTTGCCGAAAAAACTATCGAAACTTCGAACTGGCTGATTGCGTACTAATACTTCTTACCCCTCACAGGTGCATATGCTGTTCCTATGCGAACGCACACTCTGCTAAAATTATTCTTTTGGTATCTTTGGATAGCTTGGATCTCTTCTTACAAAACGACAAATTTCCACTTGTCATCTTTTCTCCAACTCTCAACGATTCACAAAATATTGGCATTCAGCCAAATGTCAAACAACGAATTATGATTAAAGTTCCATTTGGGAGCTACAAAAAGTTTACGAAAATCGTGGGCCTTCAGAGGGCACTTGTTAAAACTTTCCCTCGCTACGGCCTCCTTTTAAACTCATTTCGTTAACTTTTACTACAGCTTGCTGTTACGTTTGCGATAAAAACAGCGTCGACAACTGTTAGAAATACCAACCACGTGTGTACTCTTAAATTTCTGCCAGTTGTGACAATGCTTACCGCAGAAGCCAAAAACTTTTCGCTTACCTGAGTTGTCGACACCTGACACACTCTCATCCAAATGGCATTGGACCTATTGCCGTCGTTTAATGTTGTCGAACCGGTTTTTCTCCGTTTTATAACTTTGTTTGTACAATGTTTTTTGCAATTTTCGTTATTCGCTAGTTCATAAGCGCACCAGCAGCACAAGTAAGCACCTGTGTCTGGCTTCCGGTGTATTCTGTCGACTCCGGATAGTCGTGCTTGCTCGCCTTGTTTTCCGCGTCCTGCCATGCAGTTTTCGTCGCCCCTCTACACATGATTGTTTAGTTCAGCCTGTTGGTCACTCGCCAACAGGCCTCGTCCTTTACTTCGTTGCACAACGCGTCACTGAAGTATCAGTGGAGTCTTCTTCCATCGTTGCTGCGGCGACGTTGCCAGCGCCGAGTGAAATGTCCAACGTGGAGTCAAGCAAGTGCCCTTGTGCCTGCTCTTCAACGGCCTTTATATAGTGAGCGCGTGCTGCCGGCTCCTCGACATCCGGCTACCCTCGACGGACACCAGTGGCGCCACCTTCTTTCTGTCCCATGCACTCGACCAGGCTCCGTGGCCTGGACTAGCCTGGCCTAGAATCTGCCCGTGATCCGGTTTGTCCTAGAGCGTGGCCTAGGCACGGTTTGACGGACGTGCAGCCTCACCCTCCTTGCCCTGTTGTCGGCCCAAGGACAACCTGTTGCAAATCCGTGCAGGGAAACCCACTGAGTCGCTCGGAAAGGCATAGAGTATTGGGAAAGGGATTGGCAGTAGTGCCCAGGCTGTTGCCGGTCGCGTGTTTTCCCGTCTGACAGCCCAGACAGTTAAAGTGAACCATCCGGGCGCTGCTCCGCGTGACGAGCCCCGGCGAGCGAGCCACAGGTGGTACGCACCCGGACAAAGGCTGTTGCCTCGCTTCCCGCGAAGTGTGAAGCGAACCCGGGGCTCTAACGCTTCCCATTTCTTCAGCTTGCAGGCCTCCATCGAACCAGAATGTGGACCCAGCTAGAACCGCCGATACTATGAGAGAGAGCTCGGCTGCCTTTCCCCGTCCGACAAGATACTTTCTCTCCATGATAGTGTAGGCCCACCGTGTTAGGTACATGTTGGACAAACACTGGATCCGACTTTGGTCGACGACCCGCCAGGCTCACAGCAGCGGGATGGTGGCAGTTGTCGGGGACATTGTCAGAGCTGGAAGGCGTCCCTCGATGAATCGGAAACCGCGACATTGGGCGATTGAGAAACGCGAGACTACCACAGACTCGGTAAAGTTGGCCGAATAACTATTGCCTCCTATGGATTCCGAACGGCTATGGCAAAGTCACACATACACACACGCCCAGCACATCTGCTCACATCTTAAACGCATACAGACCAAGTGTTCTTTGGCAGTTAATCCTATTTCCCTTGTTGTTCGCAATTCCCATGAGAAAGGAAACGGTTTCAACTTCTGCTGGATAGTCAGGAAGGGGTCATTATACGAGCTATAGCGTTCGTCGCTTACCTCATAAAGTCAACCTCTAGAATAGTGCGTTGTTCAAGACGGCCGTACAGTGCGAACGTATTCATAGAAGATATCACGTCAAGGCCATACGCAGCGGTGTTGAAAACCGTATACGAATATTGCTCTCTTCCAATGGTTATAATTGAGTCTGGGACATCTCTGTTGACCTTGGTCAGACCTAACGAACCGAATGAAGAATCGATGAAGATCATGTCCGGTCAATGCGGCTCACGTGTAAGAGTCACAGCTGTCGACTCTCTCACGCTGGCCATTGAGCAAACGGACTTGACAAATAAAACCCTAGAAGGTTGCTCCTATGAGTAGGACTTCGCATCGAAAACCAGTTTTGGAACAGCCCGTTTGAAAAAAAAGCTTTTCTGAGTTCGTCATTTTCGTGCGCGTCCGATTACAGTTGTCTGAGGGTCATGTGTCGTAAAAGTAATTGACGTCGCGTTTCGAGAGGTTTTCGCGTTGTCTGGACTCTTTGTATCATTTACAATTTTAATATCTATTTATTTGTCGTATTGGAACTTCATTAAAAGCAAGAACGAAAAGTTCTCTTCTGAATTATCAGAGATGCTCGTCGTAATAAATTGCTACAAGAAAGATGACCGACTGTTGAACGGCCACAACGGCCGAACTCATAGACAAAATTTCATCACTGTGTACTGCGCTCCCTAATTATTAGCCGTACTAATAAAGATAATTGTTCATATTTATTCAGTTAACGAGTCACCGTCGTTGACAAACCGGCCACTTTTCAGTTTGACGTGTACGCCATAATTAATATTCGCTTTTTAGTTGTGCTCCATCGTACGATTGTGGCGGAAATTTGACACGAAAATGATAAACAGATCAATGGTTTGCACAGTTCCAAAAAGCTGGTAGCTGGTCCTGTATTTTTACTCACCTGCAAATTCTCCTAATATTCCGGTTTGCCGATATTTAGCTTCGTTGCGATTGGTTTCCTAGCGTGTTTGTGCATATTGAGCGTCATCTTACTTTTGGTCGGGTGCTCTTGTCAACATGCTCCTTACAATGGTGTAGCCAACCCCGGCTACACTGCACAAATGCAGCTCACACATGTTTTATTGTACATGAATCGATTGAAACCTCCCACAAATGGCAACATGATTTGAATCAAGGTGGCAGCTGTTTGACACAAGCTCTAGCCTTAGCCATGGTACGAGCATTCAATAATTAATATGAGGTTACGCATTGGTTTAGTGAGGCAAAACATAAAAAATACTCGATAAAGACGGCCTGTCACAGCACAAGGATTTTACACAAAATGAAAAACTAGATAATTTAGGCGACTAACGATATTTTCTTTCTTTTAGATGTGATTGTTATTCGCGACAAAAAAACGCTGATAGACACGACGTAGGCCAAAGTTGGCTGAATTACGGTTTGTCGAGCTTTGCTTGCTCCAATGGCGCCGATCTGGGCTCCGCCACGAAATCCCTTCTGAGCGTCATCAACATAACTTGTGCAGTCAATTGAATTCCTTGCACGTTTATTATATCTTAGAGGCGCCAGCGCACGGCATCACGCCAAGAATCTCGCAATAGGATCTTAGCATATAGATCTTGGCATTTCTTACCGCACTGTAGGCCGAAAATACTTCTCTCCATTTTTCTATTCTCTTTTTCCAATTGCGTCGAGACTCAAGATATATTCTCTACAGGAGATTGAAATGCCCACTTGATCTTTGCTAAAACATCGTTTTAATTTTCGATCAAAAGCACGCCAAATGTACCTAACAAGCCATTATTATAGTCCTACCATGTGTGAAAGAAATGCTCCTTAAGGTGGTGTAAGTGACGCGAAAAACGAAACTGGTTACAAATAGCCTAGAGCAATTTTGAGGTGGCAAAGACAAATTTCAATTTCCCAACAAGTAAATATGGGCAAGCGGTTCATATAAGAGAAATGCCTGCGGTGGTCAGAAGTTCCTGTCCCAACATAATTTTACTCTCCGCTAACTTGAATGCACACGGGTAAGTCTCCCCCGACAGAATCACATATTCCGTGATGCAGCTAATTAAATATTCTAACAAATCAACTTCGTCAACGTAATGTAATGTAACGGCGCGAAAAGTTTGACTCTTACTGAGCAATCAGCTAGATGGGAGGACCGTTTCGGTATCTGTTCAGATGATTTCATTCTTCATTTTAAAATCAGATGTTAGCGTAGTCGGAGCCGCCATGGCGCATTTCCGCACGACAATAGACTATCATTACAGGTAGCGATCTAAACGAGTTGGCGATGCTTTAATGCTTTAATAGTCCAACAGTGTCAACGAATTTAACAGCTTGAGTTTGTATGTTCTATCCAGACAATGAGGGAGAGGAAAAAAGGAATATCAATTACGGACCATAACAACGCCACTCTGACTGGAAGCATACGAAAATTACCCAATAAGTTCCATCGTAAGCTTTCACAATTGGCCAGTAGCTAAAAATAATTTTGCTCTTACTTTTACTTTTGATAGACATTAAAACAGATTCTATCTTTGTCAGTTTATCAAATACACCTTCGAAAGATAGATTTAATGGACATTTACGTACTCTACACGTTTGACCTTGTATTGCACAAACAATTCAGCATTGCATTCTCACAATGGACGGAACGCATCTGTGCAATGACTTGAACGGTATGATAATTACAATTTTGCTGATAATATAGTGAGTTCTCTACTTCCAATTAGACCCATTCCGTAGTTCTAATTTTTAATATTACATTGAATTCATAGTTATTAATTCATATGATAGTATTTTTCTGTTTTTCGCCTCTTTCCACACCCGCTAGTGGCACCTTGCATAAAGTATAGTAAATATCAATTTACATAATAGATATGGTTGCCCTGTTTCATGTTATATGTTATATGTTATTCAGCAAGAGTTACTGCAGGCGACAAGGGATGTAAAGTTTGGAAACGGCTTTTGGCACAGAACTTCCCCGCCACAGCCCAAATGCCATACACATATAAGTCGTCGCAAATTTGAACACCATATATACATGTATATATTACCATACATGTATATATTAAGAAACGTACACCTTCATTCCACATTTTTAGCGATTCAGCCACAATTCAGGATAAGGCCTCAGACGTCTCCTAACAAAAAAACTACCTTTGCGGTATTTTCTCCTATATGATTCGTCCATTAAATAATAAATTCAACTTACTATATACCGTTTTCCCGGCAGAAAGGTTTTCCTTGTTGCAAGAAGCTATCTGAATCGATTCCTTCAAATTCGGTAGAATGGCTCAAAATGGGCGTTTCAGACGATATTTTGCATAAGTATCTCACATAGCTGTATTCAGCGTCAAATCGAACAGTAAACAGGATTTGGAACACAACGTTGGGGAGCAGCGTAGCTTTCGTGGAGTGTGAAATTTGGTTTCCAGAGTACCGAAGACAATGTCTATATTCGGCCTTGTGTTCTCGCAGGCTGCAGCTAAAGAAGTATTAGTGGATCTTTTCAATGCAGACGTTCGCGAAACTTCACGCATAAGCACAACATGTGGCAGAGTGCCACAAATCGCTGTACTATTTTGAGAAATTGGTGTACAAAAATGAGAATACAGCTCAAGAAATGCAGGTAGCGATAGCAGAGGCCCGAATCTTACAACAGCGCCGTTAACATTTGCATCCACTCAAAGCGGAATATACCTCAGCGAATAATAAATGGTTAGGGTCCACCCATTATGCTTTTTATCGTCGGCCCCTCGCACCGCTTTAGGTTCGGTAGTTCAAAATATCTCTGTACGATAGCGCCATAGGTTAAGTCAGAGAAAACGTTATCTTTTTAACGTCAAAAGTTTTGTGAAGCCTGCCCGTGTTTATTTCTGACGCGAGCTCTCCGTGGCCTCAATTCTTATTTATGGTTAGGCTTGGTTAACTTTCACCTAAGGACAAAAATAGTGATAAAGTCTAGATGACGGAGTGATCTAGGATCCCTTTTTAAAGTTTCATACACGCACGATATCTAAACAAAATAACAGCCTTTCTGAATTTGTCGACTTTGTCCGTTTGACTGTAAACGAGTTGTTTTTGCTCCCTTGATGTACGCAAAAAGGATACGCATGTCGAATCATCCAGTGTACCATTAGAGATTCTACTCGATTAAATATATCCTAGCACTCGCTCAAACACTGGCGATTATATCTAATGTTTTACCATAAATACTACCATACACTGTCACAACGACAAACTGTAAAACTATTATTATTATTTATCGACTGTTACGACTACGTGTTGTTATTGTGGTTATTCTATGTGATGTAATCATAGCGTATATTACATCATTTACTACATAGGTATTTACATATAGTTCTTACATACGTATACGTAATATCTTCACTGCTATAATTGTGTATTTCTCTGCAAAAAATCCCTCAACGCATCCGATATCGGCAGCTACAGCTGGGAGGAATGCGAACTGTTAGAATAAACCAATTTGGGACCTCTTTCGTTAGGGGGCCATAACCCTCTCCTAACACGGACAAGTAGTCACCACATGAACTCGCCACATACCTTATTTACCAGAACCATCCTATATCAACACTCTAAGCTATTGAAATGCATTGCTTAATAAATCATCAACAGGATTATAGGTGTTGGTTGCTGACGCATGCTCACAGAGTCGCCTCTGGTCTGTTGCCAACAATCAGAATCTAGCAAACAGAGAACCATAACCTCGCAGCAGACCGCGAGGTAACTTTCGTGAACCTGGAGCCGCCACAGCTAAAGCATAAACTCACATCCCTTCGCGCTGTAATCCATTCGCCAAACGCTAACAGATTGCCAGGTGGCGGCTCTATGGGATAACGGTAAACGGAAGCCAATGGCGTGGCGGGACTATTTAATCAACCATCTACCACATGTGCAGAGAGAGTATATGAGCAGAGAGTCCCGTCGTTCGATTTTAACAAATTATTCTCAATATGACCGTGATTTAGTCACGCTCGTCGTTCGCTCATACATGCGTGCAGATGTGTGCAAGTAAGCTCCGCTGTGCAGAATTTCGTAGACATTTCCAGGCCGCTGCATGACATTTAAAAGAAAACCTCGGTATGTAACATCTTTACGGACAGTGCGAGAATTCGTATTGGGCGAGACCACGTGTGCCTGCTAGGGGTACGGCAACGTCCGCATAAGCAGTAGCCTTCTACTCGATTTCAAATGAATTACGTGAGTGGAACATCGTCAACAAAAAAACACTATATTTTTTTAGATCGCTCCTTTTAGGGGTATAATGAATGAATGAATTCATTCATTTATTTGACTTTTTAGTCACAGTTTTTTGTCACAGGAAACCATGCACAATTTACCTAATTGACTTACACTTATAGCACGACGCTATTGCTGCCACGTCTTAAAGCTCGAACGGTCTGCCTATATTATGGTGTTAACCCGAGATAAGTCTTGCGCTGTCGTGTAGCATTTAATAAAGATACGTTTTCTTAATCAGACAAACACACATTTGTGAAACCAATATTTCTTTTTATTTTACATTTTTACAGTAATATCACAATTTGTCATACTCATTTGTAGCTCCTGACAGAACTCATTCTTCTGAGTACTTACAAGAAGTGTCTCGTGACAAGAGCGGGGCGACCATAGTGAAATCCACCATAGGCAAGAGCAGGGGCATTAGCGATGGGAGCAGCAGCGTACGAAACAGCTGGAGCGCCAAGGGCTGGAGAAATGAAAACGGGGGCGGCTGTCTTAGTGATGGGGGCAGCAAGCACTGGGGCGGCTACCTTGGCAACAGGGGCAGCGTACGCAATAGGAACGGCATGGTGAATGGTGTGCGTGCTGTAAGAATGAGAAATAGCGGGGGCGGCCACCTTAGCAATAGGGGCAGCGTATGCAACGGGCGCGGCAACCTTAGCAATAGGAGCAGCATACGCAACGGGGGCGGCCACCTTAGCAATAGGGGCAGCGTATGCAACG
>MNPL01028585.1:17475-28709 GCA_002081605.1 Tropilaelaps mercedesae
GGCGGCGATGCGGCCAGCCCGAGCGGCAACAGCTAGAGCAATGACTGCAAACTGTAACAGAACGCATGGACGAGAAACTTTATTAACATTAGCCGATGTAACCCACTACACAAAAAACAGGTATAATTTTCTTGTTTGTTTACCATCTTATATAAAATAGACAAACTAGAATAGAGATAAACGGAAATGCGTTAGTACGTAAGTCTAAACATCAACAGCAGTATTTGCTCAATTGTTCCTAATACACTAATACATTAACAAGCCTAAAGTCGGAGGCTCGACTCACGAAAATACGCATGGTGGCTGTTTTGAAGCTTGGCGAATGAGACAATGTTAATTTCGGCGATCTAACGACTTTTAAAGCGGACAAGATAGGACTTCCACTTGAGCTGGTGTCCCTCGCCAAAGCTGTTTCGCGGCTGTTTTCTGGACGTAACCGCTGGTCCGCTGACGTGGGCTTTGCCCACCAAGACGAAGCCGGCTTACCATGGCAGTGATCCATCACAAGGCCAGCGTACGAAACAGCAAAAATATGAAATCCCTTAGGGAACGACACACCAACATGCACGTAGTCACGGTGGCATTTCATTGAGGGGTACAACCCAGTAAACGATTAGCATGTACAGGTTCGCTGATTCCGACCATGAAAACCATCCCGAGGAGAGAAGCGTTGTCAAGAACGAATGAGATAAATCATTTAAGTCAGCTCACAACGGCGGCGTTCGTGTAGTCGTCGAACGCTGAGTTTGTCCGCACCAGTTTGCGAAAGCAAATGCAAGTTGCTCCCGTGGTCTATAACTATATCAAGAGTCGTGTACAACGCCTAAAAACAGGTATATTGCTCTCGTGTCCGAATCAGAACCACTGGATAACAAGACACCCAAGCACAGCAAGCCATCAGAAAACTTGAAGCCATTAGAAGTTAGACTGAACACTAACGGTTGCGCTGCCAGCATTCAATCTAGGCGAAACTAATGAGCGTTCATGCAAACACTTTGCCTTATACCAGATCAAATCAATCTTTATTGCAACCAAGTAGCATTGCCCCCTCAAACACGTCTTGTTAGCATGGCTAAATTTGGTAGAGGACTCTCGTGGGTACACAATTTTCGCAAGTTCAAACATGACCTACATCAATAACTTATAGAAAAAAGTGAAAATGTTCAAAAGCTCAGTAACTTCCAGCGTGGGGACATGTTCGAGACTTGTAATATTTCTTTGAGCCAACAATACTGTGTATGCCGCTAATCAGCCGGGTAGAATACGTTGGTATTTTTGCTGGCTTTTAAACTAATTACAAAAGTAGTTCCGACCTTAGAAGTAGAAGGTGTGTCTGGATTTAGAGTCCTTGTGAATCTTAGAACAGTTACCGGCGTCAACACGGAAACCAAAAAATATTTAGTATTTATTCTAAGCTAACCGACGGCATAACGGTGGCCTCATATAAGGGAATTGGGTTGTCTATTTGCTATTCCTGAGGGAGCTTCCAGCACGAAGGCCAATCTATTTCGAGCATCCTCGTGACCAGACGATAAAAATGATACCGACTCGGCTTTTTGTTTTACCAAACGTAAAGAAGACTGAATATCACATGCACACACACACAAACGAAGTAAAAACAAGTTACATATTTTTCCCGGGATGTGGTTCATATTACGGGGCGTTAACTTCGAGTGAGAATCAAGGGTACATCTTGACGACAGAGGTAGCTTTGAGGGTCACTGCCGACATATTTTCGGATAGTTTGAGGGGGCATGAGAAGGATGATCTTTTCACAGACCTTCCGCGTCAGTATAGGCAAAGTGAAGTTAATCAAAAACGTGACAAGCTTTCTACACGCGATCAGCCAACCATTAACTTCAATGGCTACTCCTCTAGCATTGCAAGTTCTTCGTAATGGAACGATAGTCTGTGAGTACATGATTGTGAAATACCTAGACAGAAAATGAAAAATTGGATTACGGTCATGGAGCACAAATGTACGCATTTGCTGTTTGTAAGGACGTTTTGACGGACGACATACGGATATACAACATACATAGCTTAAATAGCCAAATATTATTTCGATGTTCTACGACTTACGTGGTACCAAATTGACCCTCGTTTTTAATATGGTCGCCTAACGATACATAAACTCAACATAAAAATTAACACGGGTGCTATGCACTCCCTGTAGTTGCCAAACGTTGCAATACTATTTGCGAAGGCCGACGACGACGGATTTTTGAGTCGGTTATATGTATATCAATGTTATCTGCTAGCATAGAGAGATTCTAAAGCATTAAATGCTTCCACACTAGATGCTGTCTGCGAAAAAAGTCTTTCAGTTTTTTTAGCAGTGTCATAGTCAACTTCGGTGTCCATACTAATGTGGGGGGTATTCACACGGCCTTAGAGAAGCTTTCAGGCGGTGCTTCTATTATCGATCATCATGAGTGTACCTAAGAAGAATGTTTCTATACGTATCATGATCAAATGTTTATCCTCTCCGCTCAGCAAAATAATTAAATTGATAATGTCAGATTAAAGCCTCTTCCATCACACATGAAAATGTCATTTAAAATACAGACAAAATCTAGCCATCACGTGACTCCGATGCTTAACGGCGCTATTTACGGATGCCTTGGCTGCAGTCGAATTGCGTCATATTCGCTCGTTCGCCCAAGCACTTTTCTGGCATCAGCGTTTGCACAAAATTATCGCATGTATCCGTCGGTCTGCAGTGAATGCAAGTGCCGCTCTGACACCATAATTAGACACTGGTAAATTACCAAGCAGACCGGCGACAAAGAGTAGTGAGTGAGCTACGATGGAAATGCCACATTTTTTCGAATCTACCATTTCAACAAATCATGATCGGCGTTACGAGCCATACTTTTGGTTAAAGGGAGTTGCAGCGGTCAGGTATTGGTGGTAATGTCGAGGGCTAACATTACGATTAGGACAATCGACGATGAGCGCAACAACAATGACGGTAACATCGTCAACAACAACATGGATGCAACGAAATAGGCAACAGATCATCAACGCGTATGGCCTTAAGAAATCAATTTGATCACTTCTTGGGACGAGTCGTTGTTGTTGATGGCGGACAAGGAGCCGCCTTGGACGATCGATCATCTGCGGGAGGCCTGGTGCGTGTCCTTGAAATTCGACTAGAACACGTATCGACATGTTCGAATCAGCACAACGCACTACGTGTTTGTAATCTTGCATTTACTAAGTTTTATTTCAATCACATGCAATAGAAGCCTATAACGCTTCTAGATTTTAACCAAACGGGGGATGAACGCTGGAGGGTACATATGCTGATCGCTGCATCATCAAGCAGTCGGTCACCCTGTACTACTCCAAAACAGCTCATCCGCAGCAGACGGTACGGCAAGGTGTATCTCGGTAGCCAGCTCTGAGGCTGGCCGCCCTACCTTGGCCCATGCGAGGGCTGCGGTTATTAACCATGGATTTCAACCAAGGTCGATGAGTAGTTTCTATTGGCTCCTAGACTCCGCAGAGTTAGCGGCACTTCGGTGTTGTCTGTGGGGCTCCCTGCTGCCTGGGGTTCAAGCGTAATGTGGCGCCTGCTATTGAGTAGTCAGTTCATAAGGTGTAATTAACCGCCATTTTGTGCATATAGCGCGCATCAACTGGCTTCTACGTGCAAAAGTCTAATTCTAGTCATAAAACGGTATTTTAGCAATGACTCTGTTGCCATAGGCGATGAACTTCAGCTTATTTATAGTCAGCTCCATTATATTATTTCGATTTATCAAAAGACAGGCGAATTACGTAAGATAAAGGATAAAATTCCAATAAAAAATCTATATTTTATAAGTGTGAGTTATTCTCTTTTTGAACTTGATTATGATTGATCCTCCATTGGTGGCTTTTTAGCAGATATACCCATCAGATTAATAACAATATATCAAAACAGATGAAACAAAACCGCTGACATTATTTCTGACTGCGCGATCCTGACTACACGCGATTCTTTTACTGGTCCATCGGTCAACCAATACATAATTCCAACCAACAGTACTACTCTATTATAACCCCCTTGTACAACAATTAATCAGACAGTAAATAGACCTGTAATGCTTAAAGCGTTACCTTTTTCTAGCAATTTTCGTTTTACATTATACGTCGCATTTGCTCAAGACTAAACAATTGTTCTATATTGACATAGCATTCACGCTGTACTTGACTAACAGAATAGCTGTGGTCATTTTGAACATGTTGAGAATTTTTTTGACATACAAACAAAATAATTCCAAGCATCAGACGTCCATTACTGCCTAGACAAAGGCTGTATGCTGACCGCCATCATTTGTCACCCACCAGCGTACCCCTCATCCATTCAGGCAACAATTCCCCATCTGGTTCGCAACTTTTTGTTTTAGCCACTCTCCTTCGGTTTGTGTGTTGCCTGAGTATCATCGCTATAAAAAGTGTGGACTCTATACACCGTTATTAATGAAGTAATCGGGCGCCGACTTTTTCGTTGTAGTGTGAATGACCAAATCCCGCAAAGGGGCAAATCCCAGACAGCCCACAGACATGAGCAATGCATGGCAGCTAGACTCTTTCACGCTCAACAGCTTCGAGAAGTAGTTATTCGACGGGACTTATTTTTACCATAGCCAGTGACTGGCAAGGCGATATCGCTAGCGACGATATCATTCAACGTCTAACGCAGGAAAGTTCTGGAGGAAGTACCCTTCTAGGTACCCTATTCAAGGAGAATAGCCCAAACTTGTTGAAGACGTCAACAACTCCCTTCTTGTGGCTGTCTCCCGCTACCTTGCCCCTCAGACTAAAGCCACTTTATATCCGCCCCCCATTGAGATGCTGTCGCGCAGAATGAGTGAAAGCAGCATTGCACCCAATAAAAATCGAGTATTCGCTGGGGATCTCCGGTTACCTGTTGAGCAAGTTTAACTAATAAACTTCAATAATTTAACGATACTACCTTAAAGTTGTTTTAGTAGAATAGGTCTTTAGTGAGATAAACCGCTTGTCCAAATCGACTATAGCAAACCTAGTAGACTGCGCAATTTTCGTGGAAGTTAGGTATAGGGGACCAAAAATATAGAAACGTAGTTCTAACCAGCTTACCTTTATTCCCTACTTGTAAATATATTTATTCAACATTTTTAAACAAGAGAGCCCTTTTCCAAAATGTTTGCAATCGGCTTCAATTTTCTACCTGCTATCTACCTGTGAAAAAAATAGAAACTATGGTACTGTATACAACTAATTGACATTATATTTTACAAAGGGTCGATACACAAATTAACACTCGGACCTATTAAAGCAATAAGCTGAACTAGCCACTATTAATCATTTGCTCTCTGCGCTTAAAATTTGTTGAAATAAGGTCGTCCGTGAAGATCCGCATCCCATGAATAGTTGCATTTTAGGGTGTCAAACGCTGACCAACGAACGTTCAACATAGAAGCATAATATGTGCTTAACTTGATGTTTTTCCCGTATTAAATTCAATAAACTAGGTAGAAATGGCGAATGCTGGGCACTTGTGTCAGACGGTAGACAGCCTCGAGCTCCATAAAATACTCAAGGCAGCTTACCAACCATTTCCAACCATTTTGAAAAAGATCCTTATCCTCAACTCCATGATCTCCGATTCCAAGCTGCGAGTCGGCAATAATCCATACTATTTCTCACGTGGCCACTAATTTCCTGGACATTGCCATCCTTACTGCCCTTCGTGAAGAACATAACAACCGGAGCGTACGCAGGTCCGGCGTCCGTGTCATTTAAGTCAACGGCTTATGACACTTGAAATACTTAGTTTAGGTTTAACCACATAAAAACTTCTCCAGAATAGCTTCGCCGATTCGAATGTCTCTTGAATGCTTGGTTTAACCCCTTTTATTAATTATTCAGAGAAATTGTCCAAACCGACACCCCGCCGTACAGTTTCAAGTTTTAGGTCGCTTTGAACGCCTCAATAATAATGAAGTGGGTGTATTAGCATATTACGATGGTGTCCCTATTTCTCTAACGCTAATCCAATAAGATGTGATATTTTTAACTTCGCGGTCACGGTAATAATGTGTGATATTTATACATTATGTATCACTTTGGTGCTCATAAAGGTGTATTTGAATTGAGTTGAGTGCAGTCAACTACAAAACGAAAAGACATTTTTATATCATTTACAATATCTTGACTGGTATTTCGCCTTATACCACTAGGCTGAAATGCTTCTTCATTTTATATATATATATATATATATATTTATACACATTTGGGGCAAAGCGTTTGTCTCAAATACTTGGCATGCCTTCTGCTGGTTGGAAGCCGCATAATACACGCGCAGTTCCTTTGTACACAGGGTGGTCGAGTACTACATCAATGTTCAAGCCTATTGTATTGTATCTGAAGGGCGAACCTGCCCAAGAGCGCCGGCAATAAACGTCAAAGCGATGATGGTTCGTTCTCGATCTGGAACACAGCGTCCCTTCTTCCACATACGTTTCGATATGTCCCTCATCGTACACACAGGGAGCTCTGGACTTCACAGCAGACGGGCCAAAAAGAATTTCCGGGAAGTTCGCTACGACACAAACACAAAAAAACAAAGCACCGAAAGCAAACTAAAACGGCAACTCGAATTTCACAAATTTGGATCTTTAAAGAGACCTAAACCTTGTGAGAGTAATATTTCTCTCTATGGTGGCTTTAAAAGGCCATCGGTATTCTAAAATATGAAAGCACCAGCTGGTGGTTCATTGCGATCCAGGCAGAATTCTAGTCTCGGGCATGTGTGGCAACCGTTTTCAGAATCGGCTTGAACTGCCCCGTATTCATGACAAAGAACTCCTCTATAGCTAAGTGTTACAAGAAAACTTTTCAGCCGGATAAAACACTAAATTTGCACTGTACGTTGTGCGAGATGAATGAGCGATTGTGTATTCATGTTGATTATAAATGATGCTTTGTTCTGTGTGGAATATGTTCACGTCGCTAGAGTGTAGCTTACATACTCCAACTAGCATGACGCAGTCAACGAGGCCTAAACTCTTTTAATTACACTTAAAAAATGTGTAAGCACAAAGACTCGATCGATTCCCACATGTTTCGTAAATACTGTGTAATACAAAATTGACAACACTAAGGTCTAACCAACTAACGATTTTAAAAACAAGACTGACTGTTCTGCACCTTTCAATTGACCAAAAAAAAAGCAAAGAAAATGAATACACGCACCGAAGTTTCGCTAAATGGACGTATTAATCACTATGAGTTCAACTCAATTCCTGCTATGTCTTAACACTATAACGCTGGGTTGTAAACGCTACACAGATGGAAACTGGAATTCAAACTCAGTAAATTGTCTATAAAACATATAAAAATTTCCAATCAAATTGGATCCGGTCAATCGTCTGGTATATTTAGAAATTAGCGAAGGCTTCATTGGTTTCAAGCGAAGGTTTCAGTGTTTCGTTAGAAACAACAAAATAAAGATGGAGAATTCCTACTAGGTCCCTATCTAAGTGTATAATTTCAGACTTACGTTGGCATTTTGTGTAGACGTGCGTACAGAAAAAAGTTGGAAAGTAACATAAAAAGTCAGCATCTTCGATATAGATCGTCTTTTTGTTTATTGTAGAAGCGTATAAGTAAATGTTGCAAAATTTGATATCTATACATACCAGATTCTTAGCCAATTAGACACCGTTTTGTGTCTCCTAGACTTCTACGCCCCTGAGGCTATATGCTGGTGGTGAACACCATCGCCTCTTGTTGGTTATAAAATAGTCGTTCTATCTTGACAGAACTCCGGACCTTCCAGCGGTTTCATGCTGACTGCCGCTGCTTGAATATATCCAATCTCTATTTTGTACGTCATGCTGTGTTTTCAGGAGTGCCGCTACACCCGTGCTTTTTACTTTTACAAGCCGAAATGGGCTGCCATTAGTACTTAGTCCCGGAATGTGAGGTTACGTGGAGTTGAGTTGACATGGACTAAAACAAGCATGTAGTGTTGGCCTTTGCACACAGTTGCATGTAAGTGGTACGTGAACTGGGTTCCGGAACCCCGCTATCCTACCGCAAGCTATTGCAAACATAACAAAGACAGAACGGGTAGATGGATGGCGTAAATAACATGGTTCAGACGGAGGGAAGTGAATGTTATACACGCAACATAGAACACGAATAGAAAAAGCTGAAGAGAGAAGTGGGTCGGGAAACAACATGGAGTTAAAAATGGTAATGTAACCGGTAAGCGAATCTGTCGCGACCTCTGGACCACCTTTACAATTCTGTGGGGTATAGGCTCCCCCCTTAGAACGCGCTATCACATTCACCCCGAAAGTATTAAACCTTTCGAACTATATGTCACGACGCCATGTGCAGTACTTTGCATGGAGATAGCGTATACGCGACTTCTATGCTTAATGGGCAATGTACGCGTCTGCCTGCTAAGGGAAGTGTGTAATAGATGATTTCCGCGATGGGGCGTACATACACGGTTGTAGTAGCGTATTCCAGCTAGAAAGTCGCTAGAAAGTTGGGGCCATTGACATCGACATACCAGAACAGTCTCATGGCTTCAGGGGTTATGCCTTCGCGGGTTGCATCTGCGTACCTCATGTTGATACAGCGTTCGAGGATTTGTACAGTAACGTAAACATCTCATCGTTAATAGGCGTAGCTAGCGAGGAAACGAATGAATATATTGACAGACATAATGCATTGGTTCAACCAAAAGCTGACCCTAAGTAAGCTATACCCAGTACTGAAAAGTAGACTTCACAGGTCAAATGCAGATCAAGTACGAAGTTTTGTGGTTCTATGTTATACTGAGAAGCTACCAATAATTTAACAGTATCTTCCCGGCACCAATAGAATAACAGAAAGAAACAGTCTACTCGTGTGTAATGTATGTCCACGGCGTCTAGAAGGAGCAACAAGGAAGATACATTTAGAGATGCATTTTATATATGCCTAATGGATCATCTATGTAGGGTTGCAAATCTCCCTCCGGTTTTGACATGTGCCGCCATGTTCCGAACGTCCGTTCGAAACATGGCGGCTTTCATTTTAAATTCCCGAAGTCTTTTCATTTTAAATTTAAAATTGACTGACGCTCGAAACGTTTCGTCATTTTCTCAACCTGGCATAGTTATGAAAATGTTTGTCATCAACGCATGAGAAAGCGCACCCGGAACCTGCCCTTTAGATGAACTCCGACAAACTTTTTGAACCCGAGTTACCCGCGTTAGGCTTAGGTGGCTTGGCAACGAGTCGTCCAAGCAGCATGCCAAACATATTCGACTATGAACAGTACGATTATTTGTACAATTTGGCTGTTTGCGCATCACGGAACGGTGGACAGGTAGCTAAATGCAAACGGCATGTCTGCATGCCAAAGCAGCTGGTAATCAGCTACAGGTAAAGTAGCTGATAATCAACCTCCCGTTTTCCTTCGCCACAACTTAAAGAGGCATAAGTCGTATAACAAGACAAATAAGGTAACTACTCAATTCGCAATTGCCTAAACGTCTTTAAATACCAGTGCTCTCTAACAAAACACTGGCTTTGTCGGAAATAAGCCACTTTCACAAAAAGCTTGTTCTTTTAGACCGGAGAAATTGATTTCAAAGTTATCTGCAGATTCGTTCAACTACGTAACTATCAGACGCTTAATAGGAACATATTGTTGCTTAAACATTGTCAAAATAAACATAGATTTTACCGTTTACTGTTGTGTAGTTCGGAGAAGAACATTATTAAATTGGTAAGCTAGCACGCTAAAGCTTCGCGCGGTGCAATTAAATTCGTTCAATGTAGACAGAAATCAGATATTGATTTAAAATATTTTTTATGGCTGACCATCAGCCAACATTCAACGTCCACGGTAGCAGTTTTTGCATTACTTCGTAAGACGGACCCCATATAAATGGTAAATGTACACCGGCGGGGATCGAACCCGTGCACCTACGTGTCTCCTCCGGTCGCAAGGCGTATACGAATGCACAATGATATTGATACCGAGAGATATTGATTTACCGTGTAGAAATGCATGCTGCATTTTCAAAATTCACCTTAATAATTCGAAGAGTTTCGTTGTGGCCCTCGATTGAATTTCACGACCTGATTCTATACTAGCCGATAGCTTAAGCACTGAAAACATTCATCTTTTTATTTTGTGTATCTGAAGATGTAACTTAGAGTCGATACGGCCTCAGCTGCAACGGTTCTGTCGGTCTTGCTACTGCGCCAAAATGCTGCCAGCACTGTACAAAATCATCAATTCAGATTAACTGAACTTTTCCTGGAGGAATTTTGCTGTCAAATCTGCAAGCATACACTGCCTTCGAACGCGAACCCACAACTTAAGGATCCCTGCGCTACCCTAACGCCTTACCGTCATACAAAAAATTCCCGAAAGGGACCTTAACTTTGCATCTAAGCAAGTAATCTATTCATATAGCTCAACTCTGGTTATTCCTATATAACGCCTATACAGCACTATATACGCTATATATGTTTCGGCATTGACCGATACATTTAAGTGGCAACAAGATGCAAAGCTGCCGGTTATCATAATAATGTACAATAGAAATTTACTGGCTGCCCGTTCACAGCTCATTAATAACACAGCTCCTTTTGCAAACGTATCTCTGTTCATATTGAGAATTGCTCGACGTAATATGACCAGTGAGTCCACCACTTCCATGTTTCCAGTATTGGCCGCTTACTCGAGCGGCTAAAGAGGCTAAACGCCACCTGGAATGTCACCTCCGCACAAGGTAACGCCCATTGTTAGGGTGATTGCCACCAGGGGCGCCGCTTTTGCGGTATTCGATACGTCTTTCGGACGACGCCACTTGTATGGACCCTCTGTCCGTGATGTATGTATGGTCGCCGTAGCTACCGCGGTCTATGTATTTGTCTGTGGTGATTTCTCCCCCGCCCTCTTTTGCCCAGTTAGAGCGCCTTGGCTAGTGAACTCCACTAGATTGCACAGATACCATTTGTACACATTGTTTTTTATCACTACAACGTGATCTCCGACGTAAGGCGGAAAATTGTAATTAGCATATCATTCGATACCGCTGTACAGCGATATACTGACCTTCTTGTATGCGTAGATGAGGACTTCAAAAAGCATAATAAACGAAGCGTGTTCAAGCGTATACGGTAAAACGGCATGCCTTCCGCATTCTCGTTATATATATATATATATATATATATATATATAT
>MNPL01028605.1:1114-13261 GCA_002081605.1 Tropilaelaps mercedesae
AAAGTAGGTCTACTCTCTCAAAATAGGTCTACTCTCTTGACGTAGGTCTACTCTCTTAACGTAGGTATACTCTCTTGAAGTAAATCTACTCTCTTGAAGTAGGTCTACTCTCTCGAAGTAGGTCTACTTTCTCGAAGTAAGTCTACTCTCTTGAAGTAGGTCTACACTCTTGACGTAGGTCTACTCTCTTGAAGTAGGTCTACTCTCTTGAAGTAGGTCTACTCTCTTGAATTGGGTGCAGGAGTGTGCATAAGGCTGGTCGTTGTGCACCGACAACAGCCGATAATGCCCTCATCGGCGCACGTGACTCTTAGTCTATGGGTGTTGTCCAATGTTGTTTTAATTTCAGAAATGGTGGTCTTCTAGGAGTTCACGTATGATTTAGACGTAGATGTACCGCCACGGCTCTATTTTATCAGCTGGACGTCGCAATACGTACGTCGCCTTCGTAATGTAACGACCTCGCTGTAACAGGTAGAATCACACATACAAACAATCCTTCCCTTGCTTGGGTAGCTTCGTACAGGCATGAAGGCTGTCAGCTGTCTCATGTAAATCGTGGCACTTCTCTTTTGAACAGGCCAGGTCCGGGCGCTGTGTCGGACGACCGGCCATCAGGCTCAGGAGTCATGTCACGAATCAGGCTGTAGGCCATCTATTGGCGCCTCATTCCGGCTTGAGCGCTCCTAAGGCCCTCTGACTGTTTCTCGCTTTTCCACGTGAGCAGTCATAGACGTCGCTTCACGTCGCGCCTCCTCTGCACTCACTCACTCACTCATATCGGAGTCCACCGCACGCGCGTCAGACGACTTACGGAGTCAAACACATCGACGGGAACATGGCGGCAAGATCATGGCTGATCATGGCGTTCATGGCATCTACGTTGGGTTACCATGCGCGGAGGCGTTTGCGTTTGTTGCGGCTCGACGTCCCTCACCGAAGCGTGCGGTCAGAGGTTGGCACCTGACCTTGTCACTCATGTCTGAGTATCTCGGCGACGGCGGGAGAAATGGGACAAGATGATATAAATTCGGCCTTCTGCATGTCAAACTCACGTGGGTGTCGCGAACGACTGCATAAAATGGCGCCGCAGACGATGATGTATAGCACGTTCCGTGTCTGTGCATAGCTGCATAAGAAATCTTCGTCATGTCGCCCGTTGGCGCATCGCCGACGCTCGGGACAGTTAAAGGTCGCTCGTCTCTACCAGGTGAGATTGCATAGATTTCACAGGCCATCGAAAAAGGCTGACGCCACTTTGATTGTTTGGTACTGAAGACTGCAGCTTCATGTGCTCGTTCGGGTCGATTTCGAGGTTCAAACCATAAAAATAATCGAGAACGGCTTCCATTCAGCAGTTTACCAGCTCTTGATCGAGTCAGTTTGATCAAACCGTCTTCGCTTCGTTGTTATTACCGACAAGTCCATGTTGAGCAATCAATGTTCGACAACAAAAGTCAGGTAACAACTTCTGCTAAACGCACGGCACACTTCACACACGAACCTAGAGTTTTCACTCTCTCTCTCTCGTCAATCATAATCGATCAATTCATAATTTGCTTTGGCTGGGTGACTTCTTGCAACGCTGGTTGGACATGAAAGTTGCCAACTGTTTTCGGTCAAAGTTATCGGGGTACGACTGAAGCAGAAAATACGGCATTGCCTCGTCGTTAGATTGTAGGCTTTTTTTGATGGTACGATGGCGTTCGTTTTTTTTACGGGTGTAGCGACAAAAATATTAGAGGACAAGGGATTAAAACCCGTGTGCTTGATCTCCGCCAGCGACGATGACTGCCGATGAAGCGGTTCCACTCGAGAATTATTCTGTGTTGTATACACATGAGCAAGTTTCTTTTTGCTGTTAAGGTCCATCCTGTACAAATCGTGTTCGTTTTTTTTGTAAATTCTTCTGTACATTCCACCACCTCGGAAAGTTTTGCTTTACGTTGAGCTATACGTCGCTTCAAAAATGCTGATTCTGCTGAGGCGATCGAGTCGACAGTTCGTTCAGAGTTCCGCTCGATGTAGAAAGAGACCGGCCACCGTCTTGAACAGGTCGCCCGGCTCGATACGTCGACGATTAATAACGTCGGGCGTTTAAGATCGGCGTCGGACGCTGGCCGTGTGCGTCTCAGAAACGCGATACTGAAGCGTACACGGCGTACATCTGGCGAAGTGGATAAACGATATCGCTGAACCCCCGATGTAGCGTCTTTGTCGGCCGAAGAACTCTATGGGAAAGGCCGTACGACAACGCACCTTTCCTAGGGACGCGAAGATCGTTTTTTCATCGCTGCGGCAAGGAAAATGTACTTAAGTTTCTGGATTTATTCCCTACCACGGTAACCTTTTTTATCGTTTTGAACCGATATTGGCTCACCAACGTCCGTAGTTCGTACACTTTCGTATGCCGCTGCTCACATCAGCAGAAGGCTTATCCGTGCTGAGTTCGAAATCGACATCCGGCGCTCCCTAAGCTTTAGTAATTGCGGTGGTCGTGACGCCAAGTAATTTTGGTGCGGGATGAGGCTTTAATGTGAGGCTTCAGATGCTACTTCAGAAGAATGCCCTTGATACTTGAAACTGCGAAGCAATGCCGAAATAGAGAAAACAGAGCTTGTCCGAACGGCAAATAAGCAAGTGAGGGTTGTTGAACATTTTTTTGAACAGTTTTACCTCTCGTGAGTCTCCGGAGCGGAAACTTCAAGTAACTCAAACTTGATTCGCTCACAAGCACACGCGTTGAGGGTCGATAGCTAGTGGCGAACTAAGGAAATATGCCAAACATTATATGCCAAAGGTGCTATTTCTAAAAACATATAACACTTGTCGACCCCGTACATCCGTCCATTGTCGAAGATGACGCTCGCTCAAGGCAAGGAGAATCGACACAATTCGCCAATTTCAAGCAATGGCCCTGTTAACTTATCCGTAAGCCATACCGAAAGGTTACCCATCGAACCGGCGTGAGCTGCGACACGCGATTGGACAATCACGCATCGGCACGGTCGCGTTCCAGCCGTTCCATCTGCGTATTGTGGACACTGCGGTCTGCATCGTATTATGGAATGGTTCCGTTGGCGGCATGACGCTAAGCTGAACCCGAAGTAGATTTGGATATCGATGTTCGACAGCAATAACGAGCACCGCTCATCGTGCGCTGACGTGCTTGACGGATGCTCTTTTTTTCGTAGACATATCTACTGTGACTGTCATTAACGAATTATAAAAAAACGGAGATGTGCGCAAGCCGTTTAACATGACGTGTTTCTGTGCGCCTGCTACAGGTTTTACATACGACATTGTTGTCGATAAAGGACGGCAACCTGCGGATGGTTTCCCGAAGTTTCTTCAACATCCTCCGTGCCGAGCGTCACACCCCGGTGGACTTTGTCTACCCTCCATCTGTCCAGTTCTTCTTGCGTTGTTCTTCAGTCGCTGTTCTCAGCCAGCAGATGATGAACGACCCACTGTTTTCTGCTGCGAGCTGTTTGCGTCAGCATTGGCTTTTCGAAACGCCAAACATTTCTCGTCTAATGGCTCGGAAGGGGCCACACGTCGCCTGTCTACCAAACGTCGCCGTATTCTGGGAGAGTATTCATTCTTTTCTTTATTTTTCTTTACTGCTGCTGATGTGTTTTCGTTCAGTTTTCAGGACGAAATGAACCCGGCCACTGTCTCAGGCGGGGTCGACGTTTATCTACCTTCCCGCTCTCATGGAGCGAGCAAAGGACACAAATATTTGGGTTCATCCAAATACGAAAATATCTGAATCCGCCGCTGAAAAATTGCTACCGGGTCTTCTACAGTTGTCATAAAGACGCCCGCCATACTACCAGGTATTCTTGAAAACTGCGGTACAGATTTGCTAAGCTTCTTAGGCTTATTAAAAGATTAGTGCCACGCCCAGTTCCTATTTCTAGCTTAAATCACGCTGCAAAATATGTGAGCCCTTTTTACCAGTCTAGTCGAGAGTCGGTAAGTTGTCCACTTGAACATAATGGCGATGAACTTAATGGACAAATAGGGTTCCTGCAAAAAAGCCGACAAACGTTAAACGAAGAGTACAGAATTACCTGTGGTCGCATTCGACGTTCGTTGCCCCACCATGAACGGTCAGACTGCCGCGGACTGGTGGAGAATTCTAAGTGAAATTGCACGTCTGAAGACGGCACTTCAGTTGTTGAGATGAAGCGACCCGTCTGAACACATCTTGCGCGTGCAGAACGCATACATTTTTTTGCATGATCCTGACCATATACGTGAACACATATCTTCGATTATTTCACATTTTGCCTAGCTCACCCCCACCGCAACCACTGCGGCGATCACGCGCTCAATTCGACAATCGGCGAGAAAAACATTTTTTTCTTCCGTCTGTTATTTTTTCTCTATTTTCTTCGACTCTGTTGCATGCCGCATTTGACTTTTATGCCAGTGAGAACACGACGACAAAAAGCCATGGTCACACAATAAGAAAAAAGCGTCACCCATCTGGTCGACGAGAGAATTGCCAATGAAGTCGAATAGTTAATGCTGTCGGAATCTTCACGAGCTTTTTCTCGCCTGCTAAGAGAGAAGAGGTGTCCAAGAGTGCTTGAGACGAGTCCAGGAGCGATATTGCCGCGGCTCTCTGCGGCGACAAGGCAATAGATCGCCTGGAAGCCATGACCCCTCGCGTCGCGCGCATCGATCGACTCAGCGCGATGGTGGAGGCGGTGGCGGCGGCGACTCCCTCGTTCTGGCCGAGGGGAACGACCAGTTTCGATCTATCGAGATATGCGGAATCTCGCCAGATGTCGTACGATGAAGCATTGTCATCGCCGGCAGGGTATTCGGAACGCGACAGACGAAACATGGGGGAGGAGAAAAACGGATAAAATCATAAAATCGAAGATGATCATTGAGTCATTATTGTATCATCTGATAGTAATATGAACACAGTTTGCAGTTGTGGATGTTTCCCTTGCGGAATTTTATACGCAGCATTGCCAGAGGAAATTATGCTTTTGTGGGGTAGTTCTTGCTGGCACCTCGAGAACTGCCGCCAAATCTATTACGGGGAGAGAATATTTTGTCAAAATGCACTCCTTTCCTGCAGCGTGTTTCTCTTGATCATAGCTCTCTTTTTCTGCATTACAGATAATGTGTCCGCCCCGATGTAGCGGTAAATTTTGGTACCACAATCCAAAATGCTCTAAAACGTGCTCGAAAATGTTCGCGGTCAGATAGCACCTTGATGCTAGCACCATTTCTGCCATAAGTTCGTCCTCTCGTTGGGAACAAGTAGCAGAAAAGTAGATCGTCAGAATGTCATAACATATTTACACCGGCCACACGAAGAGGGAATTCACGAGTCGGTGTATACCCTACCCGTCTCGCTTCAAGATAGTTCGCTGAGTTCTTGAATCGCGTGCTTTGGTTTATTAGTGAGAAAATGCTGTTTGACCATTACCAAAGTCACGCACAGTGGTCGACGTTGACAATTTAATGGTAAGGCAATGCTCATTTCGTGCGTTGCTGAGACAGAACTGGTAAGCGCATTATTGCTTTGAATCGCAGACTATTTTTCCGAGGACATTCGACATCGTTTGGTTCGTAGACAATGAAACTGCAGCGACGTTTTTTTACATACCAAAAACGTAATCAAAGAAGATAGTTATGTAGCTATGGTACACCTTCTACTGTAGGGAGGGGTTCATGTAATCTCTAGACGAAAACCAGATAAGGCAGTGTTCATTTAATAAATCAGAGGATATTCCGCGCCAGGGCATTAGTAGATATCCAGAGCTACAAACACATCGAGCCCAAAAATACGCGGCTATGGTAGCCGGCGAAAATTGTGTAGATAATAAAATGCTAGATAACAAAATGTTCCGAAGTAATGGTAACGCAGTCCCGAGGGGGTATGGGGGAATAGGGTTTTAGTGGGTTTGCGAGTCCCACACTAGTCACTGCGAGCCGCCAGTGACGCATGAGCATCACGCCTTTTCCAAACCCCCATAACAAAAAAAAAATGCAGAAAATAAAACACTAGTTCCAAAAACATACTTGTGGATCGAATAATTAGAGAATCATTTACCTACTTTTTTTCGTACTACGATTACTGGGTGAACTTTTGAAATCATTAATATTCATAACAATAGCACAAAACGATAACCATAATTGTTATTCCGTTATTTGTATTCGTGATAGTACAGAATCTATCTAATCGCAATACAAGCAAAACATTAGTAAATAGTGACAATAAACAAGTTGCGAAACAATCACTAATTTCATTATCAGTTGGCTAATTTATGAAGAACGCACACGCCCTCTTCCGGTGCGTGACTATCTCTCGTTGTTTGGCCCCCTGCCTAAGCATTCTACTACGTGTTCTGTCTTCATTGTACCATTTGGCAACGTATTGTTTCTATGATGATGATGATTATTATTATTATTTGCAAAGGAAGTGTATCATCTGCAGTGCGGACAAGCGTTCGTCCATGATGCATGGCCGCGCGAGAAAGGGCAGCTTCTCGACGTGGGCGACGCTCAAGCCGGCAAGTCAGATAGAAGACGTGGGTGTGGAGGGTCTATTTAACGAACCAGTGTGGTTTGCCTTTGCTAGTTCGGTTGTGATGCTGAACAACGTTGAGATGCCGCAAAAATGCCATTGGAATTTTTGGCTAAGCGTCCTCTTGTGGTTGCTTGGAACGCTTGGCTACTGGTCCATTTGAAACCTAAGCATCGAGCGCAGCGCTGTCGACATCCCATCACGACGTAGTAACGTGGTATTTTTCTCGTCTTAGGGGACGTGATTTGCTGTGCAAATATTCGTAAATAAATCCAAAATATTGGAGCGCTTTTTGTTGGTGCGCAACATGACCGGGCCGTTTATACGAAACGAAGCAGCTTTGGCAAACACAAAAGGGACATTTAGAAGCTACGCAATCCTGTTTCGGTGAACGGAAGTACTTGTTCTAACCATTTGCAGCAATTTCGTATGTTTTCTTCTCCATAGAGTCTCTGTTAGCGTGACTGTGCATTGTTTATAGGCTATTAGTAAGTTTTGGCCTGATTTTGTCCTGCTTGAAACATCGAATATTTAGCACACATTAAGAATTACGACCACCTTCGAGAAAATCATTGGCGGTTTCATGTTCGGTGGAAAAACTTCGACTTTTTCGTTTCGCCGATACAAAGCCTGCCACTACTGTCCCCCTGAAAAATAAAAATCTATCTAAATCCAAAAGCATTTCAAAGGTTCCTGGCGGCGATGTTAATGATGGATCTATGCGACGAGCACGTTTCCGTGTGAAACGTCCCACAAACGCCCACCTCGTAGTCCCCCTCGAGAAGGTTGGCTACTACGAAAGGACGTGATCCTTCTATTGATTTCTCGTTTTGGCCGATGCCATTTATTTTGAACCCGCCCCTGACTTTAATCGCCAGGCCACAAAAAGACCAAAATGGCTGCTGCAGGTTAATGGAGCACCCTAACCGCCCTAACCGTGCCAAATCTCTTTCCTCAGCGTCGGTCATCAGCCAACCCTCGACGTCTACGGCGTTGCTTTTCCACTGTTTCCTACGACAGCTTTTGCCAAACAGTCGAATGAGCAATAGAGCCGGCAAAAAACACATCTCATTGGTCGGCGTGTTATTGCAGCGTTTAACTGGTGACCCCGCTTGGCGGAGCATCCGTCCAACGCGAGTCGTCATCGCCATCTTAGCAAAGAAGTCCGCTCCGGTATGAAACTCCAGCCAGCGCCGAGTACGTCTGCGACAATGTTGAATCTGGTTGCCATCTGGACCGACTAGGTCCGTCTGTCTTTTTTGGCCGTGTTTTGGGGGGCAGTCACGTTAAAGCTGACCGCAGCGCGTCCATCGGCATCTCTCCAACACTTGCCCTTGTAGAGAATGAATCATGACCGTTTGACCACTGCTAGAGGAAACGCTGAGTAGACAATAAAGGAAGAATCGAGTCATATTGGCTTGTTCGAACTGCGCTAACTGTACGGGGAGAAAATGCGCTCTTTTCGACTAACTCACACACAGTCGCCGTAGACGGGTCTAAGCCTTTACCTGCCGATCTGTATAGAACGACCCAATATTCTCGGCAGTCCTGCCCGAAAAATGATAGATCAACGACGAAGAGCCATGCGCCAGGAGCGAAAAAAAAAACGTCACCACGTCACCCTCTGATCGCTACAATATTGCCACAAATCAGAACCGCAAACGATATTCGGATAGGTCGGGTCGTGTAAAGGGCTACCGCCCGTAGCGTTCCACACGCGATGGTATAAAAAGCCAGTGATATAATCAAACATGAGAGTGTCTAGTCGAGCAACAATCACACTCGTCTTTGCATGCGTCTGTGCGTTCGTCTACGGAAAGCCACAGTCTTTGAACGGCTGACACGACTGAGTCGATATTCCATAGCGACGTGGTATGGAGCCAGCCGCCAGCCTAGTTTGCAGGTGAGCACGCTCTTGTGGCCGATACAAACGCCCTGTTATGTTCTCATTTTAGTCTCGTGTACAAAACAATGAGAGCAAGCCCATAAACGAAGTCGGTGTGACGTATATATATATATATATATATATATATAGCCATAGCCAAGCTGCGTATAGGCATGCTATCGTGTGCCAGAGCGGGACTTGGATATCGTTCTGTCGAAATAGGAACAAAGGGAGGCTTATTTTAAGATTCGAAGGCCAGCCGAGGGTCAGCGACTCGAACGATACGCGAGGGCATTGGTCCAACAGATGTGAAGTTTCAATCGATAATCTGATAACCGCGACAACTGTCTGGTGACAATTTATATATATATATATATATCTACATATGTTAATGCATATACAGTCAGACTCAGAAGTATCCGTAAGAATCCGTTCCGGTGTCTTTTTATTTATATATAGAAAATACGATCGAACAATAAATTAGATCCAAATTGAGCAACAGCTGCGTTTTTCCGTACTTATATTCCGTAAAGGATCGAGGCGTTGAAGACGCTCAAAGTCGAACGGTTCATAAAATTCTGTGGCGACATGTTCGTAGTGAAATTTTACATTTAAGCTCTGCTAGGTCTATTTGTCTCTTACATATCGAAACGAAATCCCTGCATAAATTCCGGACGCTAAGCTTTCTTCCTTGAAATGGTTGACCGGCTTGTCATTGTTATGAACGAGTTACACGACGATTCCATGGAAGACTAGGCTAGCCACTATCTTGAGACATTTTTTTTTTTAAACAAAAGCACCGGTCCACTTGGATCCATCGGGCGACTGGAGGCAAACAGACAAGACTTCATCAAAGGACCCACGATCTAATTTAAGCGCCAACGTACGTCTTTGCCCCACCCTGCTATGCAAAGTCCGTGTCATTAACAATTCATCTACCAGTCTGCGATTGCCTATATCCGCCCCACGGCTTTGAACACCGACGTTCGCATCTACAGGTCAAGGCTGCCGTTTACCAGCAATCGTTAGCGAAGTAGCAATCAAATGCTATTTCTAGTGTTTCCAGAAACCGACTTTGATACGCCTCATACAGAACAGTTCTCCTCCCAGCGAAATATCGATGCGGTCGTGCAACATCAGCAACTAAGCACAACGACATAGCCAGGCAGCCCTCGAGACATCGAATGCGCATGGCCACGAGAAGGGCTCCTGTATCGACGACGACTGCTGACAATTGTGCTTAACGCATTGACCTAGCTAGCACTTGATGGGGTAACTAACCATTCTGATCGACGCAAACACATGGTACGGTCGAACCGAGCACTTTCTAGCGGTTTTGTTGGGGAATCGTCAATTTTGATGACCGGTCACTTAGGGGTAACGATGTATAAAGCCGATGCTGCAACCGCTGGGGAAACGCTGGGGGGAGTGCTTTACCGGTTGTCACGTAAGAACTTCTGCTTCGAGGGGCAACCTCCGGTGACGACCACCGTAACACATCTTGATTATCATGACACGGAGCTTTCATTTTCGTCCTGGCGAATTAGCACCGCACGCTGAAGGCATGGGAAGGTTGAGAGAAAACGTTTTATTAACTAGGCCGTCATCACTGCAGCTGCAACGGGAAGGGCCCTACTCAAGATGGCGGAGTTGTGCGGGCCGATAGCCGAATCATATGAAATTGTGCTTGTACATCTCGTGCGCGTGTACCAATAGGAGCCACAACAGTAAAGGTCCGCACGACTAGTCGGGACGCAGAATGAGTGCATCGTGTTGGGTCAGATTTTCAATTAGCTTTACGTTCAGGTTCGCGCATTTCGTGCCGATCCAACATCGAGCATACGGCATAAATTAACACCGAACATTTCCACGTTGCTCGACATAAGTGAACAACAACAGACAACTGGCAGAAAAATGAAGTTCATGACGTCATCACTCGTCTCCATTCGACTCAAAAACATCGTGGAGCGCCCATGGAACAACGCGGTGATCTCTTGCGTAACAAAAGTGCTCACTATCTTGTGCAACTTCTAGCCGACGTCCCCATCTGTGCCATCTATGCCGCCCTCGGCTGAAGAGCGTTGCGCCAATGCAATACTAGTCTATACTACTTCTGCAATAGTACTTCTCTACTTGGTATCTAACGCGAATGTTTAACATCCATAACTAGCTGCTAGAGAGGCGGGAGGGAATCGCACAAAAGTTCAACCATAATCGTCTGGTGTCGTCTACTGAGAAATCACATTTTGATGAGTGTAGCCTTTGAGCAAGTTACACCGAAGATCCAGTCCGCTGTGACGGGATGTAGCAAAGTCTGCCTCATCGGAGATGTCTGCCACGGAGTGACACTGAAATTTATTTTACAGATACATACAGATATATATACACGGAGATCCATACGTGTAAGTAATCCATGAAAAATGCATGCGTAATTGGGATGAGCGGTATTCCTAGGCGAACAAATGCTCTACTCGCTGAACTCGCCGATTCTGTGTCACGTGGGGACCGTGCTGATCAAGTTAGGCTCGCAATAATACGAAAATCCGCCTTTAAGTGTGGCGATTCGCGTTAATCTAACGAGCGCGTATCAGATGCCATAGACACCGGCCATGCAAAAGACGGCACCAAGACGACCGTCTTCGGGACATCACATGCCTTCGGCAGGTCACGCTCTTCGCAAATGGATCCTTCGAACTTCGTAATGGCCGATGACCAGCTGTTGAACGCTAACCAGCGCCACACGCCATTATGACTATTCACGAACCGCGGACGGTGATATTTAAGCCATTTTCGTATTATTCAGGCGGGGTACATTCACGGCGAATGGGAAACGTTGAAAACGCGTTCGTCTGTTTCGGCTCGTCCGATGGCGCACGTCCCTCAAGGTCACCCCGGTAGAAAAGTACACGCGCGATTGCGTCGCCAATTGAGAAATCACGATTAGCATCAACTAGATTGTTCAACGAGCGACATTTCTGCTTCGGATGCGTCGTTCACTGGGTCGCCATGCCAAGTTGACGTGAACAGAGGGGGGACCTCCCTCTTAGTTTTCGGTTGCTGGAACACGCAAGCCGCCATCGCCCTACTCGGCATTCGTCCCTGGTAATTTAATGTGCATGAAAACAGCACATATACCGTGTGACAAAAAAATATACAGAGAGTCCCGGAAATACTGTCGTTGTTTTTCGCACCCTCCACTGGATCGCTATCCCGCGACTGCTCCGACTCGTCGCGTCGCGTTTGTTATTCTTTAGATTTCGAATTAGAAAATGCAGAAAAAAGAACGGTCTAGGAGGCGATCTGCTGCACAGGAAAACTGCTAGACGGTCGAATGAATTGGGGCAAATTGTATTAATGACGTTATATTAATCTGTACGACATGGTCAGGGTGGTCAACTGTGCTGTGGTGTTTTGCATGTTGACCCGTGACTCAACAAGGAAACGACGTATCAGATTGACATATTTTTTGCCAGTATCCTAGAAATGACGTGATTGTTTTTCCATAGGCTTTTCCTCAACTCGCAGTTATTCCAGAAAATAAGAGAAGTTGTCAGGAAAGCAGTGATGCGATCAGTCGCCTAAGGGTAGCTCAAGTAGCATTGGACGCCTTTCTTCCTCTACAAAACGTTAAATAAGGTCCAGTGCTCGCTCATATATTTTCTGGAATATATATATATGTATATATATATATATATATATATTTATA